>QNTS01000135.1:1414562-1435756 GCA_003317085.1 Hucho hucho | reverse complement strand
TGACCAAATACTTATTTTCCACCATAATTTGCAAATAAATAAATTAAAAATCCTACAATGTGATTTTCTGGATTTTTTTTCCTCATTTTGTCTGTCATAGTTGAAGTGTACCTATGATGAAAATTACAGGCCTCTCTCATATTTTTAAGTGAGAGAACTTGCACAATTGGTGGCTGACTAAATACTTTTTTTCCCCACTGTAATTGTATGTGTGGGGTGCAGAGATGATAGTCATAAAAAATAATGTTGCACAGAGAGTGATTCATGCAACTTATGTGACTTATTAAGCAAATTTTTACTCTTGAACATATTTAAGATTGCCATAACAAAGGGGTTGAATACTTAATGACTCAAGACATTTCAGCTTTACATATTTTATTAATTTGTAAACGTTTCTAAAAACATAATTCCACTATGACATTATGAGGTATTGTGTGTAGGCCAGTGACAAAAAGGGAATAGGGAATAGTTTCTGAAGGCACTGTACATATAAAGTGGGTAAAACAGTATGTAAACATTTTTAAAGTGACCAGTGTTCAATGACTATGTACATAGGGCAGCAGTCTCTAAGGACCATTCTTGAAGCAAGTGGGGACAACAAACTGGGATAGGGAGAGATTGAATATGGGATAGGGAGAGACTGAATATGTACGTAAACACTCCAGCCAGATGGTCTGCACATGCTCTAAGGACGCGGCTTGGGAGGCCGTCTGGGCTGGCAGCCTTGCGAGGGTTAACACACTTAAATGTCTTACGTCGGCCACAAAGAACGAGAGCTCACAGTCCTCGTGAGCTGCGTTGGCCCGCGTCGGAAGCTCAGTGTTTTCCTCGAAGCATCGGTGTCTGCGACATGGCTGAATTTCCCTTTATAATCTGTGGTTGTCAGGAGTCCCTGTCACATACGTCTGAGCCATTGAGTCCCTTACGGAGGTCATAGCTGGTCTGTTTGTACACATCCATGTTCCAAGTCACCTTGCCATGGTTAAATGCTTTGGTTTACACTTTTAGTTTATCACAAAGGCTGACATATATCCACAGTTTTTGGTTTGGATAAGTTCAAGTTGTCACAGTGGGAACAACATCCAACAATACGTTGATACCAAAGATTCTTAGAACTAAACCAAGATAGATCGTTTCAAATGGGAACAAATTAGTCATAGTGTGTAGAACAAGCAAGGAGGTGGGCAGAGCCAAGCACGAGCTAGCGATATTCTATTGGTGCGTTCTAGCTAACATTTGCATATTTCCTTTTTTAAAACTTTGGCAAAGTGTAAAGTCTACAAAACTTTGTCCACTCTGTTCGTAACATATTCTAGTTTTGGGAATAGAAAACGGTGTTGAGATCAAATGTTTAATCGATGAGAAAATTATCAGAATGTCAGCCAAAATCCATCTTGTTCCTTCTTCTCCCACTGCCGGCCACTGGGCTTCCTCTCACTACCATATTTGGTAGTGAGTGGAAATGGAAAGCGGATGCTTCACATTTATACATCCGATGAAACATCTGTCTCATTGTTCTATCTGTGTCGATACTATTCTCAGAGGCAACCCGGAACATTTCGCAGTCTGTGTCATCAAAAAAATCTTGAAGCATCGATTCTGATTGGTCAGACCAACGTTGAAAAGTCCTTACCACGGGTACTTTCTGATTTAGTTTCTGCCTATAAGAGGGGAGGAGCAAAATTGAGGCGTGATCTAAAATCCCAGAGGGAGGGCAGGGGAGGGCCTTGTAGCTGTCCCGGAAAGGGGAGTAGCAAT
Source organism: Hucho hucho (assembly GCA_003317085.1). Classification (NCBI taxonomy): domain Eukaryota; kingdom Metazoa; phylum Chordata; class Actinopteri; order Salmoniformes; family Salmonidae; genus Hucho; species Hucho hucho. The sequence goes on along the minus strand of QNTS01000135.1, from coordinate 1,433,998 downwards.
GATCCAGAGTGTTCGATGCGTGAGTAGCAAAGGAGGTGTGTTGATGAAATGTCATTGTAAAGCCCTAGTTAATTTATTGCTTTGGGAAAGTAATATCGGAAGATTTTTACTTATTTACTGTGATTAGTGATTTGGTGAATATACATATACACTGAGTGTACAAACCATGAAGTACACCTGCTTTTTCCCTGACATAGACTGACCAGGTGAATCCAGGTGAAAGGTATGATACCTTATTGATGTCACTTTTTAAATCCACTTCAATCAGTGTAGATGAAGTCTACAGACAATTGAGACATGGATGTGTGCCATTTAGAGGATGAATGGGCAAGACAGAAGATTTAAGTGCCTTTGAACGGGTATGGTAGTAGGTGCCAGGCGCACCGGTTTGTGTAAAGAACTGCAACACTGCTGGGTTTTTCACGCTCAACAGTTTCCCGTGTGTATCAAGAATGGTCCACCAGACAACTTGACACAACTGTGGGAAGAATTGGAGTCAACATGGGCCAGCATCCCTGTGGAACGCTTTCGAAACCTTGTAGAATCCAAGCCCTGAAAATATTCCTAATGTTTGGTATGCTCAGCGTACATCAGTCCATCAGCTCAAACCTGTAACGTCAACTGAACTCTTGTTTGAAAATTGTAAAACTATTCCTTGTTCAATTATCATTTTAATAGTCAAATCATAGTGTAAAAGCAAATGAGTTGGTTTTACTCTTTTTTTGGCAGTTTTCTGGTGTTTTGTGGTGTAAAACTGAGCATGTCGGGTATAACACATTTTTACAAGTTCAAATGTTTTGGTAGGCTTGTATTCAATTGCCCCTCCCTATTGCACACAAGCTTCCATTCCCCCTGTCACAAGGGGAATTATGGCTGATTTAAGATTAAATTGTCAACCCTTTCACTTTAATAGTCACTTTTATTGTAATTTTTCTTAATTTAACCATGAGATGGGAAAACATGTATTTATGAAGTTGAACATATGCTCTTTATATATATTTATTTTTTACAAAATTACATTATCCAAAAGACACTGTATTTGTTGAATGACACATATTGCCTTTTATTGTAATCAGCCTGAGATCAGAAGAAGGCTTCAAGACTAGGGATGCACGATATATCGGTGAACATATCGGAATCGTCCAATATTAGCTAAAAATGCCAACATCGGTGTAGGCCCAATGTCACTTTTATCTGCTGATCTATCTCTTGTAGTTCTATGAACTCATACCTGCCCTGAGGGCCCTACCCTTGCCCTTCAAGAAAGCCTTCCACATCTATGATGAAATCAAAGATCATGCACAGAAGGCTGTGACCAGCAACAAAAGTTCAAGGGTCTCAGGAGAGCCCAGGGACCTCATTGACTGCTACCTTGACCAGATTGACATGGTAACTAATCAGGAGAGAAATAGAACTATGCAAGTTCAGTAAACAGAGACATTTCCAAAGTAGGTCAAACTTAGTAGTTGAGTTGTGCTGGCGCTCTAACCAAAAATTGGGTTCTCAGTCCTAGGAATGTGTCTGTGTTTGTGTCTATGTCTGTGTCTGTGTCTGTCTCAGACTGGTGATGGAGGCTCCACATTTAATGACGTTCAGATGGTGTTTCTACTAATTGATATTTTCGTTGCTGGGACAGACACCACTTCCAACAACCTTCTCTGTGCCATGCTACACCTGATGACCAACCAACACATACAGGGTGAGTAATTACACATACAACACACATACTCGTACACATTTTGTGTATGGTACACATAGAGTGTGTGTTCCAGAACGCTGTCACCAGGAAATTGAGGATGTTCTTGAGGGACGTTCATGCACCTTATTTGAGGACCGACACGCCATGCCATACGTTCAAGCGATGATCCACGAGTCACAGCAGATGGCTGACACTGTTCCTCTTAGCGTGTTCCATATGACCTCCTGCAACACTCAACTACAAGGCTACCAGCTGCCCCAGGTGAGCATTGACATGACAACTGATACTGTTACGTAACCGATTAACTAGCCTACTGATTTTGCTACACTCGTTATGTCTAGGTGTCCTAGGCCTAGCTAAATGGTCTGTAACCTGATTTAATGTGTGCATTACTGTGAGAAGTAAACGTATGCGGACCAGGTGTTGAATGCATGTGCCCCAGGAGACAGCCGAGTTACGAGTTCAGGGACAGCTCCGTCTTGACCTCTTGAGTCTGCCAGCCCAAGAGGATTATCAGTTGTTGTTCAAGGTAGTGACCAAAATACAAATGATCAAAAAGAAACTACCAAAATACATGTCCAAAAATAAAGAGATTAACTAAAACAAAACAAAGACTAGCAGGCCGAGAAGCTCCATAGCCACCTCTGTCTCACGGATTGACTATCCCCTTGAATGCCTGCACTGTTGTGCTTAAGGACCCGGTTGCTGCTGCCCCCTAGGGATGAGGTGTGGAAGTGGTAGTGTGTACTGTCTATGTACTACCACTAAACTACTCCCCATATCATAACAATATGCTGCCACTGGTGACCTTAGAACCCTAACATAAAGACCACACTGCTCACGTCGCGTGCGTTGCAAATAAATGTACACATACATGTAATTCAATCATTGCACCCACACTGCTTGCGCGCGTCAACGAGCATCTGCGTAGCCAGGCGCTGGCGCGCATTTGTGATGCTTGACGCACTGCAAGTTCCGCCTCTCCCATCTCCTAATTGTTTTTTAGGAGTATATACCCACATGGGTGATTGAAAGATGAACTGAGGTCCACACTCCAGTCCAGTTGGTGGTGGTAATGCACCTTAAAGCTGGTTTCAAACTGCCATATAAAGTCCAAAGAAAAAGAAGAAGCCTGAAGGAGGAGAGATTACTAGAAACAAACTTGGTTTACCTTTTTATCTGTGGATTAATTGTCGGAGTAGTGGACCTTGAGCATTTCAGGTAAAATAACAACCCAATATTTATATCCCAGGACAAATTAGCTAGCAACAGCAAGCTAGCTAGCTAAATTTCCATAAATGTTTAATGCTTTTCGACCTGTCCCCAAATTAATGTAGTTTGTTCAGAGTTTGTTTTGATATTTCAACCTGCGTGTCCTGATCGCGTCTGGTATGGGTGGGCAAAATCAACATGCGGCGCTGGCGCACATGGATGCACGCGTGTCCTGGGCTAGAGGGAGTGCTGTCATGATGGGTACAGAATGTAGGCTATACCTGAGATCATCTGTAAAACCTCTTAATTTCTTAGTCATATGAGTACATCTCCTTCTCCAGTTCTCACCCTTACTACACTTTCCTCTTCGGTTCCAGGGCACGATGGTGATTCCTAACCTGTCCTCTGTGCTCCATGAAGAGGGCCAGTGGAAGTTCCCTCGGGAGTTTAACCCTGACAACTTCCTCAAACGAGGACGGCGAGTTTGTGAAACCAGAGGCCTTTCTGCCATTCTCAGCAGGTACAGAGAGAGAGGTAGAGCTAGAGGGAGATAGAGAGAGAGAGAATGCATAGAGACTGAACAAGAGAGTTCATGTTGATATAAGAGTGCGTACAGTGCATTCGGGAAAGTATTCAGACCCCTTAACTTTTTCCCACATTTTGTTACATTACAGCCTTATTCTAAAATGTGTTAAATAGTTTTTCCCCCCCTCATCAATCTACACACAATACCCCATAATGAAAAAGCAAAAACATGTTTTTAGAAATGTTTGCAAATGTTGTAAAAATATAAAACTGAAATATCCCATTTACATAAGTATTCAGACCCTTTACTCAGTACTTTGTCAAAGCACCTTTGGCAGCGATGACAGCCTCGAGTCTTCTTGGGTATGACGCTACATGCTTGGCACAACCTGTATTTGGGGAGTTTCTCCCATTCCTCTCTGCAGATCCTCTCAAGCTCTGTCAGGGTGGATGGGGAGCATTGATGCACAGCTATTTTCAGGTCTCTCCAGAGATGTTCTATTGGGTTCAAGTCCGGGCTCTGGCTGGGCCACTCAAGGACATTCAGAGACTTGGCCCGAGGCAACTCCTACGTTGTCTTGGCTGTGTGCTTAGGGTCGTTGTCCTGTTGGAAGATTAACCAGTCTGAGGTCCTGAGCGCTCTGGAGCAGGTTTTCATCAAGGATCTTTCTGTACTTTGCTCCTTTCATCTTTGCCTCGATCATGACTAGTCAAAAAACGACTGAAAGAAATCCCCACAGCATGATGCTGCCACCACAATGCTTCACCGTAGGGATGTTCAATCTTGGTTTCATCAGACCAAAGAATCTTGTTTCTCATGGTCTGAGAGTCTTTAGGTGCCTTTTGGCAAACTCCAAGCGGGCTGTCATGTGCCTTTTACTGAGGAGTGGCTTCTGTCTGGCCACTCTACCATAAAGGCCTGATTGGTGGAGTGCTGCAGAGATGGTTGTCCTTCTGGAAGTTTCTCCCATCTCCACAAAGGAACTCTAGAGCTCTGTCAGAGTGACCATCTGGTTCTTGGTCACCTCCCTGACCAAGGTCCTTCACCGATTGTTCAGTTTGGCCTGGCGGCCAGCTCTAGGAAGAGTCTTGGTGATTCCAAACATCTTCCATTTAAGAATGATGGAGGCCACTGTATTATTGGGGACCTTCAATGCTGCAGAAATGTTTTGGTACCCTTCCCAAGATCTGTGCCTCAACACAATCCTGTCTCTGAGCTCTACGGACAATTCCTTCGACCTCATGGCTTGGTTTTTGCTCTGACATGCACTGTAAACTATGGGACCATGTCCAATCAATTGAATTTACCACAGGTGGACTTCAATCAAGTTGTAGAAACATCTCAAGGATGATCAATGGAAACAAGATGCACCTGAGCTCAATTTCGAGTCTCATAGCAAAGGGTCTGAATACTTATGTAAATAAGGTATTTCTGTTTTTTATGTTTAATAAATTAGCAAACATTTCGAAAAGCCTGTTTTCGCTTTGTCACTATGGGGTATTGTGTATAGATTTTTTTTTAAAATAAGGCTGTAACGTAACAAAATGTGGAAGAAGTCAAGGGGCCTGAATACTTTCCGAAGGCACTGTAGAAACGGCTTGTCCACCATGTTTACTACAGCATGTGTTTGAGGGTGTTGTCAACATAAATAACTGTGTTTGTGTGTTTGTGTTCCCCAGGCTCTCGTGTATGCCTGGGAGACGGGTTAGCGCGCACAGAGCTCTTTCTGATACTGGTGACCTTGCTTCGACGTTTCCAATTTGTCGGGCCTGAACAAGAAGATGCCCCTGACTTCCGCCAGATTTTTGGCATTGCACAGGCGCAAAAACCCTACCGCCTGGGAGTGCACCTGAGAAGCAGCCAATGATGGTGAACTACCGACAGTTTTCACTGTGCAGCAATATCACTAAAGCAGCACATTAAACAATGCTATACCCGCCATTGAGTGCCTTGTAGTTTTTGATAACCAATTTTGTGATCTGTGATGGACAGTCGAAATCAAATGACCTCTTTTCATGCTAAACAAATGAACCTCCTCAACAGGTAAACATCAGATAACATGTAAAATTATGTCATATTCTGCAGCCAGTCCAGAAATAAATGGGATAGTGATTTTTGTGTTTACTCTTCTCCCACCCATGACTCTTCAAACCATACAAAGAGTAAACAGTAAACAGTAAACAGACCCAGACACGATGCAAACATTTCGAATGAAAGTAGAGAATAGAATGAAATGTAAAAATTCTAAAAGCAACACTCAAACAAAACAACCATTTAAGTGTTTTTATTTATTTATTTTATTAATTTTAAAAGAAATGCTCATAGCCCTCTGAACATAAAGAACTCTAATTGACTGTATAAACTGTATATACAAAGGTGTGTGAAAGTAATCTTTAAGGCCAGGATCAAACTATATGAATAAATTGTTCGTTTTTTCAAAGCAAAAGTACAGTTGCTACTCACATTTTATTTTACGAGCCCCTAACCAACAATGCAGTTTTAAAAAATACGGATGAGAATAAGAAATAAAAGTATCAAGTAATTAAAGAGCAGCAGTAAAATTACAGAGTCAATGTGCGAGGGCACCGGTTATTTGAGGTAATATGTACAAGAGAGCCTTGTGTACGTTTACAAATAAAACCAAATACATAAATAAAACACAACAGTCCTACAAAACCCACTATAATAAAATACATAATACACAACATTACATATATTTAAGAAAAGCAATCGAATTCTGTAACATAAAAGTCTCCAATCAATAATTAAAAAATACCTGAAAGGCACCAGAATATCTAATTGCAAGGAATCTTGTGTATTGTTCCACACATAAGGCAAAAAAACTAAAAGCATATTTTCCCAATTCTGTGGAGACCAAAGGGATCTCCAGAGTTAACCATCCCTGAGAACGGGTTTGGTAATTTGTACGTCTAAAATGAATCAATGAAGTAATGTACTGTACAGAGAAAGTTTTGGCAAGACTAAATAAATAAAAGAGAGTGCAGTTCTCTTCTTACAGACAGAGGTCCATCCCACATGTTTGTACAGAATACAATAATGAGTCCTAAAACCATCCCCAGTGATAAAACGTATTGCTGAATGGAATACTGAGTCCAATTGTTTCAAAACAGAGGCTGCCGCGTGCATATAAATAATGTCACCATAGTCTATTACAGGGAGAAGCGTTGTTTGAACAATCTTACTTCTATTTTCAAAACTGAGGCAGGAATTATTCTATATAAAAAACAATCGTAGTTCTCAGCTTCTTTGTCAAGTTTTCAACGTGTGTTTCAAAAGACAACTTGGCATCAAGCCAGATACCCAAATACGTATAGTGAGAAACGTTCTCATTTTGGGCTCCATTTGGAGTGCAAATACGCAAGTACTCATGGTCAACATTATGGGCTGGCTGTGAAATACATTATGTACATATATGCGCGAATTGAATGTGAGGTTGGGCTGCGCTTAGAGAAGTGCTTCCATAAGCCAATTATTGTATTAGTTCTACCGTCAACTTTAATCACTTTATCCCAGTGTTAACCAGCCCACACACACTAGAGACCCTGTTGACAATACCCAATCCATCCATTTGCCGGTGTGTATCGGAAGAATAATCATCCTTTACATTTTTTATATTGAGATGTATTTTTTAAATGTAAAAGGGTAATACCAATTGTTTTAGGATCGTATAGGCCTATTCCAATAGAGAACCTAGGCAGGTGTTTAATTATATAATCCTTTATCCTAGCCCTATAATACATATTCATATTTATTCAGTTTTATCTTAAAAGCTAATCATTCCCATTCACATCGGCGAACAAGGGCCGCACTATATAACGGATTTTAAGTCATAATATACCCGACCTCTACAATTAGGACATATCGTAGTAAACAAAAAACAAAAAAACTACCTTTGTATTTCTAATGTACAATCTTCAAATTAAATACATTTAAAAAATCCTAAAGAAAAAAAGTCAGCCTTACCCATCCTCGCCTTCCCCTAAATCAAAACCTGATATTACGTCCATATAGTCCAAAGTTCCATATTGCCTAAATAGAAAAGGGATAAATACATCATACCCATTCTGCATTACCATAAATACAACCTTATTTTAAATCCACGGTTCCATTATGCAAGAATAATAACAAAAAAAGTCGTTCATGCAAAACAAAATCGTTTTTGTAAAAAGAACTATGAATCCATATTTGTACTGTGTAATACGTTGCAAATATGTATCGGGGTCTACTTCAACAGGAGGTAGCTATCACTCACAGCCACGTTGTAATATTCGAGTCCTTGAACATTTTTGATTATTTACATATAATTTATCGACCACTAGAGGAACATTCTGCTTCTCTGCTTGGAGCCTTTTGAAAGTGGGGTACAAGGCACGTCATCTCTCCACTATTTCACTAGGTAATTGTTCATTAATTGAGAATGCGGGTGTTCTTCAATTCCCTACCCTGTTGTAACAAGGCAATTTCGCTCTTCTCTGCCACCAAAACGGTGAGCTCTTTAAATCAATTGTTTCCACCTGTTTGTCCGTAATTTTGAGATTACATTTCATGAACACTTGTTCACTTCGAAAATGCATCCTTAAATCATCCCTACCTTGAAATAATCCCTGATCTGACATGACTGGATTGGTGAAAGATATTTGGTGGAATCCTTGCCTTCACCCATCCAACCAGTGATTATTTCAAGAGGGGAGGATGGATGGATCATAGAGATAGATAGAGTATCTATCTCTATGGGAAGGATGCCCTCTTCATGTATTCAAACAGGTCCCTTGTCTCTCCAGCACCCTCTGTTTTGAAGGTCTCCCCAGTGTGCTGTGTGTTCTGCAGGCACACAGATAGAGAGGCTGGCACTATCCTGTTTCTCATTATATATTCCTTTAGCCAACTGAACTCCACAGTGCTGACTGACTGCTGTTCCCTACGGCATCAATAATACAAGAGGAAGTCATTGTTCCACCACAGGCCACAGTGACACAGAGTTAAAGGGCCAGGGGGGCAGGGAGGGGTCCTTTCACTTGCCCAACTCAGGTTACGGGGCCTGCAGACAGCGGTCTGACACCAGGGAGCCTGCCGCTGTGGCCCAGTACAGGGCCTGATTGTGTGGCTGCAGTGACTGGAGGATGGATGTGTCTGCTGTGACAGCCCACAGAGAGGCGCTGGCTTGGCCCTCTGGGTTAACCTATACCTCCACAGACCCAGAGTCATACAGGATGAGCCCTAGCTGAGAGACAGCTCAATAGAGAATTAGTCAGTGGGAGACATGGGACAGCTAGAGAATGGGAGATAACCTGGGTGTGATTAATACCATCCAGATGTTCACCCTGCTTGTGCATCAAGCTGACAGTCCTGACCCAGGGATTGTTTCAAAACAACACTGAAATCAACATATTAGATGCAAATGACTATTGAAATATAGGAAAACAAATTTGTTTTATTCTTTCCAAAAGTGGGTTGTTTCACATATCATGGGGAAATCTAAGCCTTTTATAGTAAATGCCCTGATAGAAGGGACCACCTCTACAGTATGACATAGTCATAGAGGTTTGTTAAAGTTTATTTTTGTTTATTCACATGCAACCTTAGCGCCATACAGACAACCCTTTATCCATTGTCCTGTCCATTGTCCTGTCCTCTATTGCGTTAAACTCACCTTAGAAAACAGTTAGCGGGCATAAGATATGGGGATACCACTGAAATATGAGGCTAAGCTATGGTCCTAATGCATCCAACTGGATCTCAGGGTCTGGGTGAGCAGGTGCACAAAACAAGATAAACACAGAGAGGGAGAGTAGGAGTGGGAGTGGCTGAAAGGGAAACAGAGAGAGGGAGAGAAGTTGTAAGTGAGAGGGACAGACAGAGAGAAAATAGGTAATATAACGTTGTTTTAGTGCACACTTATACCTGGAACTTATGGAGATATTCACAAAGCCTTATAAACACATTTTCAAGGATTTGAAGAACTGAATGGAGCATCATTGGTGAGTACAAACAATTATAATTCTCTTTATACTCCTTTTGATATTGCAGATGACTGCTGTTTAGTATTTTTGGGACATCAAACAAATCCCAAGTATATGGATAGAGATGCATAGGTGGCAAATGTTAACCTATCTTCATACTCATAATTGTCTAAGACCTGTTTGAAAAGAGAATATTTCTGGATAGATAAACAACTTATTTAGTACCAGTATTTGAAATCCTTCTGTGCATTTCATATTTCAAAGTCTCACTCAAAACTGCTTCAAGTTCATAGAAAGTATAAAGAATATACCTCAGTTGATTGAAATCCATGGAAATACACCTCTATTGTGAGAGGGAAGGTGGTCAGGTGACGGTGGCCTGTCATTAAGGTTTAATGTCCACTCTACTCCCTGTGTCCACCCAACTGACCCCAACCCATTGCCAGAGGAAGGCTGTAACAGGGGATGCAGTCCAAACTCAGGGATATGACATTACTCAGACTTTGGCCACAGACGTGACATCACTGTGACATCATCAGCACTGGTTTGGAGGTGATAGAGAAGATGGCAGTGTTTAGGGTCATGCGCATCACATTGTTGGTTGTTTTACTGATTTGATTTGATTTGATTTGATTTGTAATGGTGTGATGATGCCTTGATATTAATCATGTTTGCTGTACTGTGCTCAAAATATGGCTTTTCAACATCATTTCCAGCAAGTAAAAAAAGATGACCAAAGAGAGACCATTTTCAAGGAGTTAGTATCAATACTGCGTAAAGGAGGGGGGTGGTAGGTAGCCTAGTGGTTAGAGCGTTGGACTTGTAACCGGAGGGTTGCAAGTTTGAATCCCCGAGCTGACAAGGAAAAAATCTGTCGTTCTGCCCCTGAACAAGGCAGTTAACCCACTGTTCCCCGGGCGCCAAAGACGCGGATGTCGATTAAGGCAGCCCCCCGCACCTCTCTGATTCAGAGGGGTTGGGTTAAATGCGGAAGACACATTTCGGTTGAAGGCATTTGGTTGTACAACTGACTAATAATGGTGACTTTTGACTTTGACTGGTATCCTAGCAAAGAGCCTGCCTCCCCGGAGAGAACCCAAGACCAGCAGGTCCACAGCGTGGTGAGGAGCATCATGGGAAGTCTGAAGACCCTGGGCCTGCTGCCCAGTAAGAGCATGGGCCTCCCCTCCCTCCAAAAGCCTGTGGACAGGCACCATCTGTCAGGCTTCCTCTACAATATCTCCATGTACCTCCAGGAGATGGGTGCTGAGCTGGAGGAGCGACAGCTTGTCTCTGACGAGGAACAACTGTGGGAGAAGGTCTTGCAGTCCTTTATCCAGTCAGAGGGGGGTGCTGCGCTGAACCAGTGGGACAGCCGGGAGCCCCCAAGGCCCAGCGTCAGACTCCAGGACTGGTTCCTGTCCCTGAGAGGCAGCCCTCACTGGGACGGGCTGCTGGGGCTTCTGCAGAGCCTCATGTCCCTGTCTGAGCGGCAACCCCACAGGCCCCTGCTTGACTTCCTGTCCCAGAACTGGAGCACAGTGAGTGCCCTGCTGGAGGTGGCCCTGCAGGCGCTGGTCAGCGGGACCTATGGCCAGGCCAGCGCTGGGCTGCAGGGCTTCATCTGTGCCCTGAGGGGCCGCAGTGAATGTGCCTTCAGTGTCAGCTGGCTAACACAGTTCCTCCGCTTCATGGAGACACGCAACTGGAAGCCTGTGGTGAACCTGCACCCTACGGGGATGGGGGCCGATCAGAGAGGGGGCTCGGCTGCTTTTGGGCGCCTGAAACCCTTCAGCATGCCCCCCAAGGCCCTGAGAGAGGAGGGGCTGTCTGGGAATGTCACTCAAGGGGACGTTGGGGACAGAAGGGACATGGGGGGAGACCTGGACTCCCTTCAGGCACTGCTCGTACAGGCTTTATCAAGCTCCGATGGGGGGCAGAGGGCAGGGCAGCTGGCAGAGCAAGCTATATGTCTCAAACAGCTCTTACTCATTAGTCATGAATGATTTAGAGTGAAACACATGACACATGAGAGTGTTTGGACTGACAGTGCTTTAAAATCATTATGGCCATGTTAGTCATTGAGAGGATCGGTGTTACCCTGCATCCCATGCCCTGGCTAATCTCTTTGCCCTCTCATTGATGCCAGTAACACTATCTCCTGGGCATTGTGAGCCCAGCTATGCTGTTACGTCAGGCCCGATTGTATGGTGCAAGTCACTTTTTCCACCATTGATCTACCATAATATTCACTAGCTCTCTTACACTGTCTGTGATTTTCCATTAAAGTCCCTTTTATCTATCTTTTCAAAGGTGACCTGAGACAGCTAATCTTATGGTAAGTAATCGAGAGAAAAAACTATGCTTATAATATAAACTACAGTACGGACAAACATATCATACATCATGATGGTTTCATTTGATAATTTTCCCTCACAAAGAATATGAGGTTAATAGAAAATATATGTTGTTTGTAGTTTACCATACTCTCTCCCCTTGTCCGTGACTTGTAGGGGGATCAGACATAATGTCACGTGGAATGCTAAGGCTCTGGGCTTCAGCTCGCAAGGCCCTCCCAGCACCCCTCCCTTCCTCTCCTGCCCCTCCATAGAGGGTGAGAGAGGGGACCCCAGACCCCCACCACGCCCCTCTCGCCCTAGACCAGCCCTGTCACCCCGCAGGGCGCCCAAACAGAAACAACCACCCAGCTCAACCCCAGTACCCCGCCGTTCCCGTCTCCTCAAGCCCCAGTCTGAGCCAGTAGAAGTTGGCCACAGCCACCTGAGAGAGATGGGGTACTTTGCCTCAGCAGAGATCCTGGAAGCAGCATGCAATGCCTCTATCCCAGGCCCTACAGGGGTGTCCAACTTCACTGTGTTCCTCTACTGTAATCTGTTTGACGGGGACGATGGGTCAGGTGGGACCCGACCTACATGCCATGTGTTCTGACGCCGCCTGGTACCTGTCTGCAGCCGAGGATGACTTCCTGTGGGTCCACGTCTGCAGCGAGTTCTTCGCCTACCAGTTCAACAACACTGTGTGTGCCAACTCCTCCTTTTGGCTGCAGAGAGCACACCAGGTACAGTCCATGATCAAACCCCACTTCTGAATGCACATTTTTTAACTTCTCCACAATGTCTAACTACATTCTGCCTGTGATGTTTGCAGGCTGCAGAGATGAAGGACTACCACTACTTCAACCAGTCCAGTATAGGTGACCTGTGTGTGCAGCTGTCAGGGGAGGTGGTGGAGGGCGGGGGGAGCCCAGAGCCTGACGAAGCCTGCCTGGCCCAGCTGGGCACCAGGTCCCTCAGCGCCCAGGACTTCAGACGCTGCTTCCTGCCCAACATTTCTGCTCTGGTCTCAGCCCTGTGTGGCAGCAAGTCCCCTGAGGTCCACCCCTCCCACTCATCCCTTCCGGAGGGCAGCTGGGCTGTGGAGTACTGCTCCAGACTCCACAACTCCTCCCACCCTGAATCCATAGAAGACACATGTAACTACAGGGAGTGGAGCCTGCAGCATTTCACCAACGCCACCCTGCTGGAGCTCTGTGGCAGTACAGAGGGGCTGCGGGAGTACGTTTGTAGCAACGCCATCCTCTACCGCCGGCTACTCCCAGCCTATCCTCAGCTCTCTGACCTTTGCGTTGACTTGGATGTAGAACAGGAGGACAGGAAGTGCTTCCTCCAGTGGTTCTTTGACATGCTCCCGGTGCCATACGACTTTGACACATCACAGCTGTGTGTGAGTCCTGCTCCGCTGCTGGTGGAGGCACTGCACAGGCTGAGTGTGTGTGAGGTGGATGGGGGTGAGCGAGGAGGCTGGGTGGGGGCTGTGGGGTACGTGCTGAGGGTACTGGACTTTGTGGTGGGGCTCTCGGCGGGGCTGGATGAGGGGGAGGGGGAGGTGAGGCAGGGCCTGGGTCAGGCCATCCTCCTCTCCAGTCTCCTTGACAACGCCTCATTCTGGGCCACTCTGCGTCCTGACGCCTCACTGAGCGTGCTCCAAACCGTGGGCTTGTTCCTGCGCAGGGAGCAGAGCGCAGCTCTCAAAGAGGACCTGCTCAGCTGCTCAGCTACTGGTGATGTCAGCAGAGAAAGATGCGGTGAAGAGGTTTCTGTCTCACATGCACCAGAGCTGGGACCAGCTGCACATAGAGACCACTCAGGTTTGTCCTCAAACACTCTCAGTTTAGTAATGGATGCTGGAAAGTAGGCATGTTACTAAGTTACTACTACTGTCAATAAAGACCACTGTCTCCCCCAGTCCTCTCAGAGAGAACTGCAGGCCATGGAGACCATGACGTCCGCCTTCATCCACAAGTTCCCTCGTGTGACCCCTGACCTCTTCGTCGACCTATCACAGTTCATACCTTTCATGTCTGTCTCTGACATCATGAGCTTCCCCACGTCCCTGATGGTCAACACCAGTGTGTAAGTTACTAGGCCTGAGCTGCCATTTTACGCCAAAGGTCAAAGGTTATCGTGTTGACTGGTTCTGTGTTGTATCATAGGTTGATGGCGATCCGTGACCACAGCACAGAGATTAAGTCTCCACAGAAACAGGCGTTTGTGAAGAGGCTCCTGCAGTCCAGTGTGGTGGGAGATGTCCCTTCCTGGCCACCATATTTCCTCAGCTCCATCCTCCAACTGCTCCCACACCTCCCAGTTAGCCAATTTCAGCAGCTGACATCAGACCAGGTTAGACATCTCATTCCTTAACTACTCTACAGATATTTTCATGAAGTATTGTGTACTGTATTGGCATTACTCTGTCATCATGTCCCTCCTTAAGCTGAGTCCCCTGGTGGAGTTTCTGGGAAACACCAGTCTGGATGGAACAAGGGGGCGTCATGTTCTACGGACTCTATTCATTAAAAAAAGGAACTTCACCAGTGATAACATATCGAGGTAGGGTCTTTTGTCTCAAATTGTAACCTATTCCGCATATAGTGCTCTAGTTCTGACCAGAGCCACAGTGTCCCTTTGTGCAGTTACTAGAGTATTAGACCAGAGAGACAAGGCATTATTTCTCAACAGGCTGGGAGTTCTGGTTTGTTACCTGAAACCAGAGGAGCTGCGTCCGTTTCTGCTGGCTTCCCCTGTGTCCTCTGCTCTTTGGCAGCAGCTAGCTCTCTGTGTGTCTGAGGGACTCATCAGTGATTCAGGCAGGGTGAGAGAGAATTGCATGTAAAAAATTGGGATGCACTCCAAAAGTTGGTGGCTGTATGACAATTTTTTCCTTCAACACACCTGTTAGGATATCAGTAAAAATATCAGTATTGCCATTTGTATATGTATACAGTCTATATAATATGTGAGGGGCTCTGACCCTGTTGATCTTGCTCTTGCCATGTTCAGCTGTCCCTCTGGCTGGTCCAGGCGGTGCGGCCTCTGAACGCCAGCACTTTACCTCCTCCAGCACTGGCCACCCTCAGGGGCCTACTGCCCCAGCTAGGGGCTTCCTTCCTGCAGTCACTGCCCTCAATACAGCTTTTGGACCTGCTAACACAACCAGGCCTGCCCAGCTTCTCCCCAGCACAGGTCAGGACTGCATGGACTATGCCTACACACTGAATCTACCGGTATATTTTTTTCTGCTGAGCGAACATTACATGTTGTTTTTAACTTCCCCCAGGCGTTCCAGATATTATCCAACATTTCACAAGACACAAATGTAAGTAAAGGTTAATTAGTGACCTATTCAGTTATGTTTTAATCTACACAGCTTGTTGTGCATTCTTACGAGGCCAAATTTCCATGGTGATCCTCTCCTTGTCAGCTCACCATGGATACACTGTGCAGGCTGAAGCCCTTACTGCCTGGCCTGTCCCCTGCTGTGCTCAGAGGCATACACTGGTCCGAGATCAGTGGAACCACTCACTGCCAGTGTTGGAGCACTCTACTGTCTGACCTGAAGCCTGCCCATAGAGCCATGCTCCACAGGGCACTGCAGGAGGTAAGGTGCTCTTGTTTCTCTGTGGGGAGATCACTTTCTCCTCTCTGCCAAACTGTTCTTTATTCATCATTTCCAGTGGCTCTGCATTGTCTTTCTTACCACACTGAGAGCAGATGATGACACAGTAAAGATATGGTGGAATTTAAATGCTAACAAACCAATTATGCTGTCAATCATGAACTACCTTATATGGCTAAATGGCTAGTCAATTGTGAATTTACCTGGAAGTAATTCCATAAGTACAGTACTTAACCTATTACCAATTACTATTACTCAGGCACATATTCAATTGTTTATTCCATTGCTTTTTTAAAAAGGCTTTAGCCAGCAACTCAAGGAACTTCACAGTGCAGCTCCAATGTCTCCTGCCGTTTGTGCCCCTGAGGGAGCTGATAGAGGTTCTGGATAGAGAGACATTCCTGAGAGATATGAGCCTGTACAGAGACCTGCCCTGGTCCCCCCAACAGGTGCACATACATCTCCACTATGCTCCGTCTAAACATACAACACTACAGAACACTACATAAACTACACTACATACATACACTACACTACATCAATTCTCGGGCCGACTTTCTTCTCTGTATACATCAATGATGTCGCTCTTGCTGCTGGTGATTCTCTGATCCACCTCTACGCAGACGACACCATTCTGTATACTTCTGGCCCTTCTTTGGACACTGTGTTAACTAACCTCCAGACGAGCTTCAATGCCATACAACTCTCCTTCCGTGGCCTCCAACTGCTCTTAAATGCAAGTAAATCTAAATGCATGCTCTTCAACCAATCGCTGCCCGCACCTGCGCGCCTGTCCAGCATCACTACTCCGGACGGTTCTGACTTAGAATATGTGGACAACTACAAATACCTAGGTGTCTGGTTAGACTGTAAACTCTCCTTCCAGACTCACATTAAGCATCTCCAATCCAAAATTAAATCTAGAATCGGCTTCCTATTTCGCAACAAAGCATCCTTCACTCATGCTGCCAAACATACCATCGTAAAACTGACTATCCTACCGATCCTTCACTTTGGCGATGTCATTTACAAAATAGCCTCCAACACTCTACTCAGCAAATTGGATGCAGTCTATCACAGTGCCATCCGTTTTGTCACCAAAGCCCCATATACTACCCACCACTGCGACCTGTATGCTCTCGTTGGCTGGCCCTCACTTCATACTCGTCGCCAAACCCACTGGCTCCAGGTCATTTATAAGTCTTTGCTATGTAAAGCCCCACCTTATCTCAGCTCACTGGTCACCATAGCAGCACCCACCCGTAGCACGTGCTCCAGCAGGTATATTTCACTGGTCACCCCCAAAGCCAATTCCTCCTTTGGCTGCCTTTCCTTCCAGTTCTCTGCTGCCAATGACTGGAACGAACTGCAAAAATCACTGAAGCTGGAGACTCATTTCTCCCTCACTAACTTTAAGCACCAGCTGTCAGAGCAGCTCACAGATCACTGCAACTGCACATAGCCCATCTGTAAATAGCCCGTCCAACTACCTCATCCCCATACTGTTATTTATTTATTTTGCTCCTTTGCACCCCAGTATCTCTACTTGCACATTCATCTTCTGCACTTCTATCACTCCAGTGTTTAATTGCTATATTGTAATTACTTCGCCACTATGGCCTATTTATTGCCTTACCTCCCTTATCTTACCTCATTTGCACACACTGTATATATACTTTTTCTATTATATTATTGACTGTATGTTTGTTTATCCCATGTGAACTCTGTGTTGTTGTTTGTGTCGCACAGCTTTGCTTTATCTTGGCCAGGTCACAGTTGTGAATCAGAACTTGTTCTCAACTAGCCTCCCTTGTTAAATAAAGGTGAAATAAAAAATAATAATAAAAAACACCCACTCCTTTGGCTATGGTATAGAATCAATAGTGTTGTTGCTCTAGAGTGAAAGCCATGCTGCCAGTGTGGGCCTGGGCTCCCATTCATCTGCAAATCATTGGTATTGCTTCAGATGAGCCATTCAGGATATTAATGCTCCATACGCCTCAGCCGTCATCAAGCATATTGGTTTGGATGTAGTACAATAGTCAGGAGGGGGAATATAAATGAGTAATGCCTACCTTAAATAGATTAGATTCCTTTCACCACCTGTTTTCTCTCTCTCTTACACACTCTGTCTTTCTGAATTATATAGGCTCAGCTCCTTTTCAAGAGGACCCATCAATCTGAAATCATTACCAGAGAAACTGTAGAGTAAGTCAAATGTTATTAGGTGGCATGGGTATGTGCTGTGTTATTGAATATCATGTGATATTCATGCAAATCATTCCATGTATAAACTAGAGACTCAGTCAGTATCCAGTTTCATTCGGTTTCCCTCACCTGGATTACAAATGCAATGCAGTCTTCCAGATACAATTTATTCATCCAAACATCTATTTGGTCTTTAGGGACTTGGGTCATATTGCTGGTGGAATGAGCTGTGATTGGCTAAAGCTTTGGACCAATGAAACTGATTTTTCAGAGTTGCTTCAGTTTGTCAGTGAGTTGCCAGGAGGGGTGAGACCAGCTCTGGTGAGGAACCACAAGCAACCCACATGGTATCCCCCCCCCCTCCTCTTTCTCTCTCACCCCTTCCTTTTCTTTATCTATAGTATTTTATCTACCATATCAAATGTCAAGAAAAGTATTCATGGAATTCTTCAGAGCTTCCTATTTCATACTAGTTTGTTCAGATATTTTGTGTTTTGTTACCAGAGGAAATGCGTTGTAGAGGAGCTGCGGCAAAGACCAGAGGAAGACCTGGATGGTATAAGCCCCTGGTTTGCTGCAGAATTACCGTAAGATATCATTCACTCCAAAATATATTGTATAAATGATCCAACATTTAATCTTTCTCTATACAAGATTAATCTGGTTATTCCTGCTGTCCAAGGGTGAGCCTGATTGAGAGCCTGTCTAATACTTCACTGACAGCCATCCGGGCTCACATTCAGCAGCACTTTGTGGACTTCCTCAAGCTGCCCCGTCATAAGCAGATGGCCTTAGCAGAAAAGGCCATCACTGTGCTGGTGAGGAGAGACTATAATATTATTAGCACGAAATCCTCCTGATTAATAAAACATACACATTGATCAATTCACCCAAACATAATGATACAGGGTTGGAATGCATGGCATTACAATACTTAATAATCAGCTAAACGGATTGTGCTTTGTTGTCAGCTGTATAGTCATTATACTGTAGTACCTGCAGTAATTATACTGTAGTACCTGCAGTAATTATACTGTAGTAACTGTGTTCTGGTGTGTCCATCCAGGGCACCTCTCAGGGCCTGGCTGAGGGGGAGCTCAGGGGGGCCTCTGTGGACCTCCTGGGGCCCCTGCTGCCCTTCCTGGACAGGGATACCCTGGGGCTGGTGGACAGAGGGGCCCTGGGGCTGCGGCTGGATGAGCTGAGGGGCTACTGCCTGCCCTGGGACACCCTGAAGGACATGGCTGCTCTGCTTACTGGGAGAGACCTGCTGGGGTGAGAGACAGCTGGGTCTCTTTTAGGAGATGGTAGAGTGGGAGGCCTGGGGTGGTTGTGAGCTGGATATGGCAGCACTGGGCTTGTGGGTATCTGTCATGTATGCATTTATAACAGAAAGCTGGTGTGTGTTTTTGTGTTTATTGTAGAGAGGCATCGGCATGGACGGTTGGTGATGTGGAGCTTGTTGGCAGACTGTTATTTACTCTCTCTCCAAAACAGATCAACTCCATCCCACTGGTGAGGGCTCCAATGGGCGAAACATCAAGTGCCTTTATAATGACTATCACTTTATCATTGGGTGATGACAAATAAAGCCCTGCAGTACTGTATGTGTGTACTTTTAGTAGGATGTGCTACAGTGGGGCAAAAAAGTATTTAGTCAGCCACCAATTGTGCAAGTTCTCCAACTTAAAAAGATGAGAGAGGCCTGTAATTTTCATCATAGGTACACTTCAACTATGACAGACGAAATGAGAAAAAGAAATCCAGAAAATCACATTGTAGGATTTTTAATTTATTTATTTGCAAATTATGGTGGAAAATAAGTATTTGGTCA
>QNTS01000135.1:1341165-1413900 GCA_003317085.1 Hucho hucho | reverse complement strand
TGACCAAATACTTATTTTCCACCATAATTTGCAAATAAATTCATTAAAAATCCTACAATGTGATTTTCTGGATTTTTTTTCCTCATTTTGTCTGTCATAGTTGAAGTGTACCTATGATGAAAATTACAGGCCTCTCTCATCTTTTTAAGTGAGAGAACTTGCACAATTGGTGGCTGACTAAATACTTTTTTGCCCCACTGTAAGTGTGTGCTTTACTACCATATATCAGGTGGTGCTGAGTGCAGACACGGTGGAGGAGGTTCTAGCAGGTCAGTGGCGCTGGGAGAACAGTGATGTGGGTCAGGCCTGTGTGTCCCAGTGTGTGGACCAGCAGGGCCAGAGAGAGAGGATCCACAGCCTGATACGGGGGGTCGTCAGAGCACAGAGCAGGAGGAGAAAAGGTAATCATTGATCCACTCTCTATATCACAAATGTATCATACCCACTAGCTCTGAAGGGAAAGCTTGATGATAATGCATTGTGGTTCTAAACTCATTGCTGTCTCATGTCATCTATCCAGTGCCAGTCCCAAGCTGTGGTGACATAAGAGGCACCTTCCCCTCAGCATGGACAGCCAATCAGCTAAGCCGGATGGCGGGGGAGGAGTTGAGGCAGTGCGTGGAGGTCATAGGTCAGGACGCTTCACTGAGCCATGAGCAGCGCAGAGCACTGTGGGTAAAGCTCAGGCAGGTTCGTTTCAGAACATCGGAGACGTTTTGGTTTTCATCACTGCCTGCTAAAGATTGACAGTGGAAATGTGTTGTGTATCTTATGCACTATCCTTCACCCTCCAGGCCTACAGTCCAGTTAGAGGCCTGAGGCCAGAGCAGGTCCTGGGTCTCGGCTGTCTGGTCACTGAGCTGGGGGAGAGAGAGCTCCAGGACACTAACCTGACTGACCTGGGTGTCCTGGCCTACCTGGGGGCTCTGACCGACTGGAGCCCAAAAAAGGTGACGAGGCTCCCATATTCCAATCTCACGTGTGATATTTGTAGTGCGGAGGGATTGCCCACTCCTGGTGTAGGTTGTTTGACTCTCCAACCCTGTGTCTTGTTTCAGATGAGAGCAGCAGTTGTTGGTGTGATGCGGAAGCGGAAGTTGAAGGTGGAGCAGCTTGGAACTGTAGAAGTGGCTTCTCTAGGACACCTGCTCTGTGGTTTAACACTGTCAGAGATCAGCAGACTGGACCCCTACAACCTCAGGTCAGTCATGTATTAGAAATACACCCTTTATTTTAACCACAGAAATATTAGATTACATACCTTGTGAATAAAGCTCAGCCTATAGTGCAAAAGGCAAAAATATGTCATTTTTTGGTGTCTGATTCCACTTGGTGATAATGCTTCCATCAACCCAGTCCTAATGAGTCCACCTGCTGTTTGACTGACAGCATGGCTGCTCTGTTCCTGAGGGAGCTGGCCCTGCCGTGTTCAGAGCAGCAGATGGAGGCTCTGACCGCCCGTCTCTCCAGTCCTCAGGCCTTTGGCCCCGTCAGTACCTGGGGCCCAGAGGTCTTCACTGAGATCGGCACACTAGCAGGTACAGCTGTTCAAATGGGGCAGGGGTTTAAACTCAGAAAGCTTTATTGTTGTATATTCAGTATATTTGATCCTTAACTCGAAGGAATAGTTAGTTGGTAGTGACCGGTGAATCCACCCCCCTCGCACGCCCACTCATTACATGAGTCCTCCCTCCCTCCCTGTCTCTCTCCCTCCCTTTCTCTGTCCAGCGGGTCTGGAGGACATGGTTCTGTCTGCTCTGGTACAGGAGCAGGTGGAGGGGCTCATCCCCGAAGCTATCGCCCTGATTCCCCCCACAAAGATGGCTGTGAGTCTCTCTCTGGTTCACCTCAGGATACTTAAGAGCTGATTTGGATAATGCTGTTTACATAATGCTCTCCAAACCACATCCCATTTTGTTAGTTGATGCATGATGTGTGTGTGTATGTGTGTGTGTGTGTGTGTGTGTTTGTGTGTGTGTCTGTCAGGTGGTATTCAGTGCGGTCCAGCTGTCATGGTTGAATGTGGAGCAGGCGTGGATGGTCACAGAGAAGCAGTGGGCGGAGCTGAACAGTGGGCAGAGACATGCCCTGGGCCTGGCGCAGTACGAGGGGGATGTCCTGCTAGAGCACAGGGGTAAGGATTCACAGGGGTAAGGATTCACAGGGGTAAGGATTCACAGGGGTAAGGATTCAAAGGTTAAGGACTCCGGGACATGGATAAAGATCATCTTATGAGAAAGAGGGAAATAACTAATTGGTCTTATTTATGGGTGTTGTTCAATGATTTATGTTTTTTGTCTGTAATAGCATACCAATATCATCATAATGTCATGTTTAACAGTAACTATGTGGTAGTGATATCACTGTGTGGTATGATGTGTTTTGTTTGCGTCCACAGGGAGGAATGTGGCCCCAGCAACACGGTCAGCTGACAGCCTCACTGTGTGCTTATTGTCTCTATGCTGTATGTTATGGCAACTATCGTAAAACACACAGTAACCCATTTGTATTTATTTGTTCTTTGACCTTCTTTTATCGAATTGTAACATTTGTACTTAAAAATAAACCGAACATTTTGAACTGTGTTCCATTTGTGTTGTGGAATGAACCCTTCACCATGCTATTCTAATACCTGACATACTCTACATGCATCATTCTGATGTATCTGTGTGTTTGGGATTATGCTACTCTGTTACTGTGGTTACAGTGTGGAGGGCACTCATTAAATTCGATATAAAAGCGCCTCTCGGAAAATAGGGCAGTAGGACACAATTCAGAGGATTAGATGCAATATGGTGACGGCAAGCACCTCATTTTGTATAGTACACAACAATTACTGGTCGATCCCCAAGTTTAATTTGAATGTATTGATATATAGCTGAAGAGTTTATAGCTGATATTCAGGTAAAGTATTTGGAGGACCACAGTTAATGATTTTGATTCATATACAGTTGAAGTCGGAAGTTTACATACACCTTTGCCAAATACATGTAAACTCAGTTTTTCACAATTCCTGACATTTAATCATAGTACAAATTCCCTGTCTTAGGTCAGTAGGATCACCACTTCATTTTAACAATGTGAAATGTCAGAATAATAGTAGAGAGAATGATTTATTTCAGCTTTTATTTCTTTCATCACATTCCCAGTGGGTCAGAAGTTTACATACACTCAATTAGTATTTGGTAGCATTGCCTTTAAATTGTTTAACCTGGGTCAAACGTTTCGGGTAGCCTTCCACAAGCTTCCCACAATAAGTTTGGTGAATTTTGGCCCATTCCTCCTGACAGAGCTGGTGTAACTGAGTCAGGTTTGTAGGCCTCCTTCCTTGCATACGCTTTTTCAGTTCTGCCCACACATTTTCTATAGGATTGAGGTCAGGGCTTTGTGATGGCCACTCCAATACCTTGACTTTGTTGTCCTTAAGCCATTTTGCCAAAACTTTTGAAGTATGCTTGGGGTCATTGTCCATTTGGAAGACCCATTTGCGACCAAGCTTTAACTTCCTGACTGATGTCTTGAGATGTTGCTTCAATATATCCACATAATATATTGTATGTTTGTTTATTCCATGTGTAACTCTGTGTTGTTGTATGTGTCGAACTGCTTTGCTTTATCTTGGCCAGGTCGCAGTTGCAAATGAGAACTTGTTCTCAACTAGCCTACCTGGTGAAAAAAATTAAAAATAATAATAACAATTTTGCTTCCTCATGATGCCATCTATTTTGTGAAGTGCACCAGTCCCTCCTGCAGCAAAGCACCCCCACAACATGATGCTGCCACCCCTGTGCTTCGCGGTTGGGATGGTGTTCTTCGGCTTGCAAGCCTCCCCCTTTTTCCTCCAAACATAACGATGGTCATTATGGCCAAACAATTCTATTTTTGTTTCATCAGACCAGAGGAGATTTCTCCAAAAAGTACGATCTTTGTCCCCATGTGCAGTTGCAAACCGTAGTCTGGCTTTTTTTGTTGGTGGTTTTGGAGCAGTGGCTTCTTCCTTGCTGAGTGGCCTTTCAGGTTATGTCGATATAGGACTCCTTTTACTGTGGATATAGATACCTTAGTACCTGTTTCCTCCAGCATCTTCACAAGGTCCTTTGCTGTTGTTATGGGATTGATTTGCACTTTTCGCACCAAAGTACGTTCATCTCTAGGAGACAGAACGCGTCTCCTTCCTGAGCGGTAGGACGGCTGTGTGTTCCCATGGTGTTTATACTTGCGTACTATTGTTCGTACAGATGAACGTGGTACCTTCAGGAGTTTGAAAATTGCTCCCAAGGATGAACTAGACTTGTGGAGGTCTACAATTTTTTTTCTGAGGTCTTGGCTGATTTCTTTTGATTTCCCCATGATGTCAAGCAAAGAGGCACTGAGTTTGAAGGTAGGCCTTGAAATATATCCACAGGTACACCTCCAATTGACTCAAATTATGTACATTTGCCTATCAGAAGCTTCTAAAGCCATGACATCATTTTATGGAATTTTCCATGCTGTTTAAAGGCACAGTCAACTTAGTGTATGTAAACTTCTGACCCACTGGAATTGTGATACAGTGAATTATAAATGAAATAATCTGTCTGTAAACAATTGTTGGAACAATTACTTGTGTCATGCACAAAGTAGATGTCCTAACAGACTTGCCAAAACTATAGTTTGTTAACAAGAAATTTGTGGAGTGGTTGAAAAACGAGTTTTAATAACTCCAACCTAAGTGTATGTAAACTTCCAACTTCAACTGTAGCTTTATTGAAGTATATTGTTTGTGAATGTAAAACCACAAAAGTAGAGCATCTGCAAGGCCAGTCTCTCTCTACTTGAACTGTGAGATGGGTGCAGGGATTCGAATATCCTGATCTCTCTCCAGTCTCTTCTCACACACAATCAGGTAGTTAACCCCATCAATCACATCACATTCTGAACCAGCTGGACCTATATACAACACACAAACCCACATAGCCTACTCTTTCAACAATCTCTACAACTGCCTATTAAAGCTGAATATTATGATTGTCACTTGTGCATTCTATTCTGTGGTGTAGTGATGCAGTGTCTTACCACTGACTCACCCAGTCTGGCCAGGTTAGAGATGTCAAAGGTTGTGCCCACAGCTGCGGTGTTCCACGCCGCCCATACCTCGCTTCTGTAGAAGCAGGTTGTCCAGTATCTTCTGAAAACGAGCATCCAGTAAAAAAAAAGAAAGAAAAACAAACAGAGAATTTAGGATCCTGGAATTTGAGAAGGACAGCTCAGCACAGGGATCCCCTAAGCACAGTTTCTTCATACGGCTGTTCATGTGTCAACCCATAGGTGAGTGAGGTGGTAAGAGCCAGACCTTGCTGAGACGAGGCAGGTTGCCCTGAGTCCAGTGCCCAGGTTGGAGGGGCAGGTGAGGATGTAACCCAGCCTCTCGCTCCACATGAACTCCCAGCCCTTCTCCATGATCAGCCTCTCCACCTGGTGGTGATGACAACAGCAGCTCATAAAAAGACAACAAAGCATGAAAGGTTTGTCATTTAAGACACAGTTAACGTGTGGGTGTAGGCCATGAATCCAATCAGTGATTCTGCTGGGCTTACCTCCTTGAATCCCCATGTAGAACATCTCAAACACCCTCTCCATGTTGCTGCCCTTCTCCATCTAGATGACCCGGGTGTGGTCCTCCTTGTTGATCCACAACAGGAAGTTCTCCTGGTTGTTGTGCCTTTCCAGACCAACAGGTTATCTCCATAGGTTTCAGCGCTTCTAAAATGCTTTCTATTGTTTGGTTTTAGAGTTCTGCTTTTATCAAACCATTATACTTACCAAATGCCCTGTGCATCTGGCCAATCCCTGGCCATTCCTGCACAGGCCAAGAGGGGGGACACTGGTATATCGAACAGGAAGTGATCCTGTGAACTCCAAAAACAAGTGTTATGGATATCAGTGATAGAATAAGTAAATGAAACAAATAAAAACAATTTTCCAATGCAGTGTGTTGGGCAGGCTGTCTTTTCCTCACATCAATGAGCAGCTGCTGCTCCTGGTCAGTCATCTGCACTGTCCCTTGAGTTCCCCCTGCAGGCCGTTGAGGGTGTCCACCACCAGCTCCACCTCTCGGTGCTCCGCGCAGCAACAAGCAGAGGGCAGGCTCAGCCCTCAGATGCTCAGGCCTGTCCATGTGACGATGACATGTGGCGCACATCAAACTGACCTGCCCGGATCTGATAAGAGACTATGACAAGTACCTGCTCACTTGAACAGTTTAGAATGTAGATATGTAGAAGGTCTGGTACCTAGTTAACTGGGTGGTTGATGCAATGACATTTCTATACTTATGTCCATGGACATTCCCATCATTCTGTACCTTGCTGGCATCCAGGTCTGTGGGGAGAGATTGTGTATAAATGTATGGCCTTAAATTAATGAAACTTTCGTAACCAACAGCGATCACAAAGCAAGGGCTTCTGTGTTATTCTTTCCTTTTAATACTTCTCTCTACACACAAAAAGGGGGAATATTGGGAGACTCTGCTATTAAGTGTCTGCAGAGCACTTGCCTTCACTTCAAGGAAGAATTGCAATCTGCAGTTGATCCCCTTTCATCTAGGTTTTTATCTGTATAACACATTTGTAAGGAATGGGTGACGCTCCAATATGTGTAGTAGCTTTAGAATATCTATTTCACGGTGACCGCCATTAGATTTTTTAAAATGCATTAAAGTTCCAGCAAGATAGGTAGTAGGCATACCAATTCACTGTGAAAAGACACAGACCACACAGGCTGTTGTGATCCATCCCTTGATAGGATTCCTTGTCTCCAGCTACCATCAAATCAAATTCAAATCAAATTTATTTATGAAGCCCTTCTTACATCAGCTGATGTCACAGAGTGCTGTACAGAAACCCAGCCTAAAACCCCAAACAGCAAGCAATGCAGGTGTAAAAGCACGGTGGTTAGGAAAAACTCCTTAGAAAGGCCAGAACCTAGGAAGAAACCTAGAGAGGAACCAGGCTGTGAGGGGTGGCCAGTCCTCTTCTGGCTGTTCCAGGTGGAGATTATAACAGAACATGGACAAGATTTTAAAATGACCAGCAGGGTCAAATAATAATAATCACAGTGGTTGTCGAGGGTGCAACAGGTCAGCACCTCAGGAGTAAATGTCAGTTGGCTTTTCATAGCCGATCATTCAGGCCAACAGTCTTTATGAAGGGGTGCCCAGGGTTGTCCAATCCTATCTGGATAACATTGTCCATAGGCACACAGCTTGGCATAGAGGGAAGGTATGAGGTGACTGGCCTTGCAGTTGTTGTGTTTGTGTAAATCAGGGAACTCTGCACTGTGAGAGAAATTGAAGGTTGGTAACACTATTTAAATAAGTACAGACAAAAAGGGGGTACAATGATAGCACACCCCTAACGAATGAATAGGTGTTGGAGGCTGTGGACACTGGGATCTGTCACTGTCTGTCTGGGATAACTGGATTACCTGGCATGGTACAGCCTCCTGATTTGAGCTCCTGTGGTGACATGCTCTCTGTTCATAAAAATCCATGCTGTAGCAAATTACCATACTCCACTAAGAGACAAGACTCCTACGTTGTGCTTCCTAGAGGACAACAGCTTGAAGAAACTGCTTGCCATTTTCCCTGTGAAACATGAGAGGAGAGTGTGTTACTGATACTAGCTGCTGTCCCCTTGATCCCTCATGAAAAGTACTACTGAATTACTACTCATCACTACTACTCAAGATCTACACAAAACCTACTGGTTTTACTACTTGATTGCTATTGAGATGTGTAGTAAATCAATAGTGATTTGTGTAGTAATTTAAGTACCGGTTGTAATGAGTGAAAAATTGGGATGTTTCACTACTGGTGAACACTACATATTTCCTACTCAAATCACTACATAATTCTCCCTTAATGACTACTGTGCAGCTACTGAGCCAGTGTAGTCTGGCTGTAGTGTTGTGATACTTATTTACTACCAACATCAAGTAGTAAAACTCTACATCATTACTACTTCAAACACTATGGTTTTCCTACTGAACTCTACTTGTGTATCTTGAGTAGTGCATGAACTACACAATCCCTACAAGTCTCTACATAGTCACTTCTACAACAAGTACAGGTTTTGTGTAGTAATTCAATAGTACTTTTTCATGAGGGATTCAACTGTATCAAACACCATGACATATCAGAAAGTCTACAGTAATGTTAGCTAGCTTCCTTTGCACACTATGATGAGTGTTTAGGTCATATATTAGGCCTATTGTCCCTCCATCAGTAGATTCATATGGTATGTAGGCCAACATACCTTAAATTACCTAACTAGCCTCTTGACTGGAGAACTATGGCTATACTTATTAATCCAACAAAGCAGGATGGTTTGCTAACCTAAATAGCTAGCAAGACTAGTTCGCATCGGATAGCGAATGTTGGGTTGTTTGATAAGTTTAACACTAAACAAATGGGATATTTCATTTAACATTCTAGAACACAACTGCTGAAGATCAGGGGGCGCGCTGAACGTAACCACTGCCAGTGGTCCAACCAGCCGCAATATGGGAGGTATTATTCCTAAAGGTTTTAGCTAAACTTGTATTTGAGTCGACCACTGACCAATGTTCGGTGGAAGATTAAAACACTTTTCAAAATTAATTTTCTATCTATTTACTAACGGGGTTGCAATTGTATTTAGCCTTTGATCAGACAAGCCAAGGAAAGTGACCAGATTGAAAAGTATAATAATGTCGTTGATTGGCTGAGTAGGCAGGCGTAATTAGGCTACAGTTTGCACCAATGTTGCGACCTGCACGTCGCGCGGTAGCATAATTACACGCTCCACCCTTTTGCAGCCATTTAATGGCAGTAAGCACCAATATACTTCAACAGAGCCAGGTGGGTAGCAGTGGGTTTTCCATCCTCACTTGTCTGGGCAAAGGCAATTTAAAGCCTGGGATGGAAGGGTTTGCTTTATTTGAGTTCTTCTTGAAAGGCTCCTCAGATCAGAGCTTTTGAAAACGAATTTGTAGTGGTGCACATCACTGCTTGTTTTAGGGTTGTGAGTGAGGGCCTTATTATTTAAAACCTAAACCATAATGTTATGCATATAGGCTATGTTGCTATATTATGATGCATATCTGATGCTCATCAAAATGAAAACATCTGGTCTTTGCACCACCCCTAAAAAACAACACTTAACACTACAGACAATATTTGTTATAGATTGTTCCAGCAGATGGCGCTATACTACTGTGTATATTACTCTGGAGCAGTAGGTGTGTCCAAATCCTGTGCATTTTCCCCTTGCCCTCGTTCGCCATGACGTATTTCCTGAGGGGCTATGTGATGTGGACCCCTCAGCTGTTTTGAGAGGGTTCATACTGTCATGTTTTTTATTTTTATTTTGTAACCATTAACAATGTAGTATGGTAGTTGTAAAAGTATATTCGATTAATTAGTATATCGAAGAAGACAGGGGATCATGCATAATGTAAACGGGAACTGGTAAGCCTACAGAATAAACCCTCCTAAGGCATTGGAAAGTTTCCTGATCATTAAGACGCTCATGGGGAGTTTTGTACTGGTGTACCTTCGTTCCTGGGAGAGGCCAGACTAGTTGCTTAGCGCGAGGAGTGTGCTTTGCCTGTCATATGTATTGCCTTGTCCCTGTCTACGGAGACACTCGGGCTGTAACTGTGTCCGCCAAAAGGGTATTACGAGCCTGGCTGTAACGTTAGCTGAAACATGACGCCGTCGACGTTGATCCCGGTTGTTGTTGTTCCGTGGAGTGAGTTTGTTTGAAATTATATTCCGATTACCGTCCAAATCGGAAAGATCAGAGAAACAGAAGGCTGGGATTAGACACGGGAAAAATTGTGTGAAAGGGCGCGTGCTCTGAGCGCCGCAGAAACGCAGTAGGATACATTGTATCAAGTAGTTGTTGCTGATAACGCGATACAGTGTTACTTTACTGAAATACCAGCGGGAGACGATTCAGGAACGTCTTGTATTCGAAGTTTATCGCCCAGCCATAAACAGTTGTCAAGGACATTTGTGGTAAGTTGTCGTTTTTTTTTTAGCAGTAATAAGCCATTTCTGCTATGAACCACAATTGTTGTCATAAAATATAATGAAACTTGAATGGTTTAGTGAAACGTGGGATAACCTTTTGAGCCATGAGCAGAAGTTTTATTTTATAGCCTAACTGGGCATGTTGACTCACTAGTGTGACTGCCAAAAGAGGAGATATTCAATGTTTTGCGCCTAACTTTAAGAAAGACCTCTTGGAATATTTTTTTATTTGAATTGTAGCTTGGCTCCTTTATGATTTGAAGAAGGGTCTTTTTGTTGGAGAAAACTCTAGCTTTGCTACTGTATATGATTACTCATTTTTCATTGTAATTTAACACTTTCCTTATGGCAGAGCATATTCATTATATCCAAGCAACATACAGTGGAGTGTTAGAGGAGCTCAAGACAGGATATTGTAGTATGCTGTAAATGTTAACCCTAGGACCTGGATACTCTTTGTGGATTGTGATACAAATGTATTGTCTTCATCACATATTCAAGTGATTATCACCTTTAAGTGCCCCTATCATGTCTCCGGGTTAGAGTGTGTGTCCGAGCACAGCAGTCCTCTCCCTGAGTTCCAATTTGCCTTTGGGGAAAATGCAATTTGTGCAAATAACCACTGGGCTCTGTGAAAGTTTGTACCTGTTTGAGATTTCTTGACTTTCTAGCAATTCCTCAACTCATGAGCCAGTGGCCATGTTTTGATTGCTAGTAGGGAGACCTGACACCTCTGGCAGGGGAAAATGCTGAAGGATTCTAACCTTGGGCACTGCTTTGTGGTTTGCCAATGTTATCTCCTGTCAAGGGCAATAGCAGCATCACCACCCCCATCTGCAGTTTGATTTACACTTGGTGAAATGATCACCCTAGGATGTAATGTGTTTTCCATTTGGCCTTTGGTGACCCTTTTAGATAATTTCAAGCAGAGTTGTGAAATGTATGACTGCTTGCTGACTTTGATTCACATCTATCTGTTAACACTTGTGCAGCTTTATAATAGTTGCTGCCAAACTTTGACGTATGGTATCATTTACTCTGCTAACACTTATGACCACTGGCAGCAAAATGGCTGGTTTCCCACTTTCTCCTGCGAGCAGTAAAGTAGTTGAGCTTTTGTTATTCCACGGTGTATGGTTTTTATACTGACATTAAACTCCGGCTGAACGGTTGAGTGCCCAGATGAGGTCACTAGGAGCGTGTGTACTTTGAGCCATGCATGTCTGTGAATGTTAAAGGGACCTCTGCATTGTGTCTTTAGCAGTGCAGATAATTCTCTAAGTGTATCCTAAATCTTTGGGCACGAAGAAGCGTTGGTGTTCCTGAATAAATAAATAAACCGTAGAGAATCAGATTGATTCGTACCCATCTCAGAGGAACAGTCTGACTTTACAGACTGTCTAACTTTGTTTGCTGCTCTGATAGCACTGGCTGCATTTGGCAGAGCAAACTCCTCTCCTCTCATAGTTGTGGCAGCACCGCAGCTCTTCTTCCCTGAAGGGTTCCACATACACTGAGGTTTAGGGAACAATGGGACAAATAGTGTATCTGGGTGTGATATAATGGCTTTCGTGTGGCTTAAATGTTTCTCATTTCTGAGCTAAGGCTTTTTATTTTTTTTGCCAGGTTTTATTCTCAACCTTTTCTGTCAATCATCATTGGAATAATTGGAATGTCAGTTTCTTGTTTCTTGAGCTGTCAATCCGGGCATATTCCTGATATTGTAACAGTGTGGTACTTTCTGTCATTTAAAGTTAAAAGTGCGTTGTATTTGGCAGCTTTGGCCAAGTGTTCTGTCAGAATAATACATCAGTTCTGAAAGATGAAGTTGTTCCACCTGATTATTTTCATACTGGTAGTTTTTGTAGAGTTGTTTTTTAATTGTTTAGTGATGAAAAGATTCATCACCCCCTCTAAAATATATTGATGTTGCCAGCCAGTACAACAGCAGAACATGTTGCTGCTTGTTAGGTGGGTATGTTTTGTCGGGTCTATTGGAACAGCTGTAGCAGAACACACTGCCTGGAGCACTGGACAGGTTTTTGACGGCCACTCTGCCAATGGATTTCACAAACCTTAGTGACTAGTAGTATTTCACCTAGGTCTTTGGAAAGTTCTAATTTAATGAAATAACCTGGAATGCATCAAATGTTTATTCAGATAATTATTTTGTCTTGTTTGTAGCCTCTTAGACTGTAATGTTTTGTTGCTGTTGAGCTCAATAAACAAGTTGTTTTGCTATAAGATAATAATCACTCTGACCATGTGGTTTAGCAGGTTTTAAGCCAATGCTTAATCTGGACCTCTGCCTTAGAGGTCGACCGATTTTTATGATTTTTCAACACTGATACCGATTTATTGGAGGACCAAAAAAAGCAGATGCCGATGAAAAAATAAAAATATATATTTGTAATAATGACAATTACAATAATACTGAATGAACAATGAACACTTTTATTTTAACTTAATATAATATATAAATAAAATCAATTTAGTCTCAAATAATGAAACATGTTCAATTTGGTTTAAATAATGCAAAAAAACACTGTTGGAGAAGAAAGTAGAAGTGCAATATGTGCCATATAAAAAAAAAAAAAAGCTAACGTTTAAGTTCCTTGCTCAGAACATGACAACATATGAAAGCTGGTGGTTCTTTTTAACATGAGTCTTCAATATTCCCAGTTAAGAAGTTTTAGGTTGTAGTTATTATAGGAATTATGACGCGTCGACTATTTCTCTCTACACCATTTGTATTTCATATACCTTTTGACTATTGGATGTTCTTATAGGCACTTTAGTATTGCCAGCCTAATCTCGGGAGTTGACAGGCTTGAAGTCATAAACAGCGCTGTGCTTCAAGCATTGCTAAGAGCTGCTGGCAAACGCAGGAAAGT
Organism: Hucho hucho; assembly: GCA_003317085.1. NCBI lineage: Eukaryota > Metazoa > Chordata > Actinopteri > Salmoniformes > Salmonidae > Hucho > Hucho hucho. Next base: position 1,400,952 of record QNTS01000135.1, on the reverse strand, counting down.
GCTGTTTGAATGAATGCTTACGAGCCTGCTGCTGCCAACCACCGCTCAGTCAGACTGCTCTATCAAACATCAAATCATAGACTTAATTATAATAAACAGACAGAAATATGAGCCTTTGGTCATTAATATGGTCAAATCCGGAAACTATCATTTAGAAAAAACAAAACGTTTATTCTTTCAGTGAAATACGAAACCGTTCTGTATTTTGTCGAACGGGTGGCAAACCTAAGTCTAAATATTGCTGTTACATTGCACAACCTTCAATGTTATGTCATAAATATGTACAATTCTGGCAAATTAATTATGGTCTTTGTTAGGAAGAAATGGTCTTCCCACAGTTCGCAACGAGCCAGGCGGCCCAAAATGCTGCATATACCCTGACGCGAATGCGCTTTTATTAAATCATCACCCATTTGGGGAAGTAGGCTGTAATTCGATGATAAATTAACAGGCACCACATTGATTATATGCAACGCAGAACAACCATGTGTAGTTAACTAGTGATTATGTTCATATTGATTGTTTTTTATAAGATAAGTTTAATCCTAGTTAGCAACTTACCTTGGCTCCTTGCTGCACTCGCGTAACAGGTGGTCAGCCTGCCACTCAGTTTCCTCGTGGATTTCAATGTAATCGGCGTTATGCCGATTTGTTATGAAAACTTGAAATCAGCCCTCATTAATCGGCCATACCGATTAATCGGTCGACCTCTACTCTTTATTGTGTCTTTAGCATTGCAAAGAAAATCTTTGTGCACAAAGAAGTTTTGGTGAGCCTGAATAAATGTTTATTTTATGTAATGTTATTTGTGATGGAATTAGGATACTACAGTACAAATTTAAACATTATGAGTAAGTGTATGAGTCAGTAGGGATTTTTCCTCATCTCTATAAATTGTTTGAAAGGCGCAGTCAGAAGTAGTTTTATAGCTAGATCAGTTTTGAAGAGATTTTAACTGTGCCATGCTACTTTGTACCTCTGCCTGCTATTTTTATCTTTAATGGGTTGAATCCTGCAGGATTTTTCACCCAGCTTCTAATTTAGCATATTCATGCCATGCAACACTATCTCTCTGCTTTGTTTCTGCATTTCAAGAATTTGTCTTTTTTCCAGACACTCTGTAATTTGCATTTTATTAGGTTTCAATTTCCAAAAGTGCTTCAAAGGAGAGCCGAGCCTTGCATGTTTTTTCATATTTTCTTCTTTCAAATTTCCTGTGTGGAACTTGAGCCTCCAAGGTTCCTCAGCCAGAGCCCTATCCCAGCTGAGGTCTCATAACTGACTGACTGCCAATGGCTAACACTCATCCTCTTAGGGGAGATTTCAGCTGCTCGTCCCATCATTCTCTCTCTCGGACTCGCTCCGTGACTCATCATCATCCAATTTCCTTTTGAAAGACCGAGCTGGAAATTAAATGTTATGTTCGATGAAAAATCATCTTGGAAGGTTGAGGAACAGGTAGGGCCAATGTTCTTTGTAGCTTTTTGGGGAGGTAATGGAAGAACGGAAGTTTCAGAGCAGCCTCAACCACATTCTCTGAAGTCAGCGGGCTACATTTCTTAATTGGTTTCACTCTGAACACCTCTCATACTAGTGGTTAGGGATCTCTATGGGGTTGGACATGGTTTTCAGGATTCCAGTTCACAATGCTCTTTACTTGGAAAAGTTTGTCTGAAATGAGAGTGCCACATTTTTTCATGAGTGAAAACCTAGACTAGTCATTGCTGGGAAAAAGTCTACTATCTTTGCTTACAGAAGGAGAGTGAGAGGGGAAGTAGAGTAGGACATGTGTGATCATAAGCTTTGCATTATACCTGGTAAGAAGCCAAGAAGCAAAGTTAGGAGGAAAATAATATTTATACCGGATTTGTTGCTAGTTTGTCAGGTGAACAGCCTGTTGAAAAGTCTGCCACACACACACACAGTCTGCATTTGCAATCAACATTTTCATGCTATAGAAATTGGTATGGTCTCGGTTTCCTTCATCTAATGATTGTTGTTTTCTTTCAAAGTGCCTTTTGTAATTCCAAATACAATAAGTGTTTAATTGTCATAGCTTTACTGAAAGGGAGAAGTAAGGACCTTGGACTCCTTTAACTCAAAAGTAATTCAAGTCTGTTGTTAATCTGGTATTGTTCCCCTGTAAATGTTGATATCTTCACATCACTCCGCTCTCCTTTTGTAATGCTGTTGTCATGGTTGCGATGTAACAAGTCAGCAAACCTTTGCAGGATTGACTTCCCTCTGACAATACATGCTGCTTCAGCTCACTATTACAGCACTCTGAATAGAAGTTGCAAGAGTTGTTTTTCTCATTGTTCTGAGCTCTGCTACATGTTTAACTCTCTTTCTTTAGGTGATCCTGGTGCAGTGACTGACCTGTGCTGTCTCTCTGTGCCCTTGTATGTCCCCCGGCCACCCCCGGCCTATCATAGAGACGCTGAGCTCAGGGACTGCGCTGCTGTAGGACCCCATGGCTCTGGGCCTTCCATCCTCCTCCATGGGCCCCTGGTCCCGGCTTGCTGAGCAGCTGCTATTGGGGCCCCTGCTGGTCCTGCTGGTGTCTGGGCTGGGCATGGCCCTTGGTCAGAGGGTTTACACCAACACATGGGCCGTCCACATCGCTGGAGGACCAGACGAGGCTGACCGCATTGCCAGTAAACACGGCTTCGTCAACCATGGCAATGTGAGTTGTTGGGGATTCTTCACCCTCTTTTGTTTGTGTCTCTGTGTGTTTTTGTGTAAGTGGATAATTAGGGAACATCTACTGCAGAAAGTGCTGATCTAGACCGCTTTTCCCACATTGCCTGTTCGTGCCAAAATACCTGACCCCAAATTGGCTTCAATATTTATTAGACTTGGAAGTTGCCAGCCTCTGAGGCACTCGGAACCAATTTAATTATATCACTTTACTAGAGCAGAAAAAATACTTATCTTTTTAAAAATATTATATATCGGAGTAATATTGAGAATGTTTGGTATTTATGTCCCATATAACTTGTAAAATGCAGTGCTTCTTCTGGAGATTTAGGCTAAATATTTGTTTACCGGAGGCAGTGGTCCTTATAGAAACCCCTTGATGACTGTTTAGTTTCAGTTCATCCATTCCAGAGAAATGACTCACCCAAAAGACTAAACCAGTTACCTGAACGACTGCAGCATTGCCTTTCTGGAAGATATCTCTTCTGTTACTCTCTTACAGAGTGGCTGACCACAACCTCCATATGAATCAAATCCCATTTTATTGGTCACATACGTGTTTAGCAGATGTTATTGTGGGTGTAGCGAAATACTTGAATCATACACCTGTGTGTGTCTGTGGAGATCTCTGCATTGTCCTGAAAGCGTCACTCATCACTCTGCTTTTCACACAGCTTTGATCTCATTGCTTAAGGGGAGGAGGCCTTCAAAGTCCCCCATATGCTCAGCCTGCTGTTTTGTTTGTGGTAAATGAGTTAAAATAACTGGGGAGGATTGTGAAATCACTAGCTAGTGAGCAAACACAAAATGGTTGCAAGAAAATATGATCCTTTTTAGTTGATTTCTTTATAATATGTTTACATTGCATCCATGAACAGATTTTATTTTGAGCTATGGGAAGGTCATATGATAAACCTTGCCTCCCACTGACTCCTAGTTTGTGTTTTAGTGGGTGTATAATGTCAGTAATTGGTAGTGGTGTGGGCTTGTAGGCTGATGTGTGGGTGACTGATTCTTTAGAATGGAAAGGGGGACCCAGTCATTTTTCCTTCTGAGGGAATCGATGGAGAGTTTAATCAGCCTACCCTGCCAGTGTGACTGGTGACCGACCCTAACGTGGTAGTTAGGTTACCTCCTGTAGCACTCAGCCAACCAGGGACAGTAGTGGATATCTGGAGGGCCCGGATATCTGGAGGGCCCGGTAAGAGATTGTAGCTCCTTCCACATCAACTTACCCCTTTCCCCTGTGTGATATGACAGTAATTGAAGAGCTTGGTCAGACATGAAGCCAGGCTTCCTGCTCAGGGGCAGGCTTGGCCTGTGGGGGTCTCTGTTGACAGATGTTAGGCCTCTCCATTTTAAAGAATCCACCGCTCTTCACAGAGCATCCATTTTTGGTTAGGGCCCTGTATTCCGACAACATTTCTTACCGATCATCAGGAATGTTGTTTATGCTGCGAGACACAGAGTGCAGACTAATCAGTAATCTCACTGTGAAATGTCCAATGGTTTTGTTTTTACTGTGATTACTGGTAAGCCATTAACGATGTGTTGGCCATAAGGGAGTAAGGAATCCAGACATGACCATTAGAGACACTTACTCAGACTGTGTCCAGGATACTGCGAGCTGTGTGTGGGCCTCTCTGTCTGTATGACTGCTGAGTAGATTTGTCCCATCACCATAAATGGATCTGAACAGGATGGAGACTTAAAAAGCTGTTTTGAGCCAAAATGGTGAAAAGTTTTGGGCCTCTGTTTGGTTGACCAAAGCCAAGTTTAGCCAAGCCTCATTGGTCAGATCAGTAACTCTACTCAGCTAATGTGCTTTACTATGTCCCTTTGCTCTGGCAAAAAACAACACTATTTTCTCTACATGGGTATACCTGGCCCAGCCCCAGACCTACAGCGGGAAGGGACATGCTGTAATGACAACACTTCAGCTTTTAGAAGCTCTTGTCCCCCACTTTAGAGTTGTCAGAGTCTGGAAATGGAGTCTGAAATGTAGTTACATTTTTCGCTCTGCAGCAGTGTGGTATTTGAGTCTTCTCAGACATTTAGATTGCTCTTCCATTACCCTCGGGACTCTTCTTGAGGAATAAGGCAGCCAACTTCCTTAATATAAGCGTGGCACTTCTGTGGTGTTTGCACCCCCTCTAATGGTATATATTTGGCCTTCATGTTTACTCAACTGCAGTGGGCTCCAGTTAGAGGACAGAGTTTACCCTGTCATGCTGTTAGCTTTCACACTGCTAGTGAGTACTCCGTCACTGTGTGTGTGATATTATAATGCTACCACCTCCAATGTGGTTACAGGAAAACCACAGTGTTTTGACATCTGCATAGGCTGTTGTAAACACATTATCTTGACATCCAGATCAGCCACCTCACTGGTAGTTTCTACATCACTCATTCTCTCTCTTATCAGCTTGGTGACGCACTGCGTGACCTTAACTCTCTCAGAACCAAATCAAAAACCTGCCGGGAGGAAAAGGCCATGCACAGGGTGACGTGGCATGAAACCTGCAAACGTAGAAATTCCCAGCTAATGTGTCCCTGGAAGATTGAACATCGCACCTAGAGCAGCACTGACAGCTGTGTTTGTTTTGTGGACTTGGCCACAAACGGCATCAGGCAAGGTTGATGACTTGATGGGCTGTTGATGCAACGTGTGCACCCCCCGCTCATTAAAATATACCATTAGGCAAAGGAGAGGGGGCCAACTGGGCACTAAAAGTGAGAGGGAGTCAGGAGATCTGTATGGCCTGCTCGGCTGAATGAAGTGTGAGATGATTGGAGTATGGTAATGAGGGGAGAAGCGATTTAAAATTTACGAGCGGGTGCTGGGGGGGTAGAGCGGGTGCTGGGGGGGTAGAGCGGGTGCTGGGGGGTAGAGCGGGTGCTGGGGGGTAGAGCAGTGAGTCGGAGGGCGGGTGCTAGGGGTAGAGCGGGTGCTGGGGGGTAGAGCAGCGAGTCGGAGGGCGGGTGCTGGGGGATAGAGCGGGTGCTGGGGGTTGAGCGGATGCTTGGGGGTAGAGCAGCGAGTCGGAGGGCGGGTGCTGAACTCGCCGTGTGTGTTTGGTAAGGTCATGCTGGGGGTGTTCCATCCCTCTGTATTTTGAAGGCCTTCCAGACTCCTCATCTCATTAACATGTGAATCATTGTGAGTATGTGTTCATCTGCTTTATCTAACTGTATAGAAGGCCATGGCTAGAGATCACAGCTGCATGGACAGAGGCCATACAGAACCATGACTACACCTTACTACATGGAACAGTCACATCTGTTCAGCCAACAGTACATCATTTATGTGCAGTATCTGAAAGGAGATAAAACGATCATGCACAAATGCAATAATACCATCATGCAGAGAGATTCTCTATTGAAATAGTCCTACTTAATGGTCTTCCTGATGCAGTGAGGCATCCATCGCCAGTCATTGTGCAAAAGCAATTGTAGTAGATCTCTGATCAAAGCAGTGATTCTGCCTTCCCTGGACTGATGGTGAAGGAAATGAGGGTTGCGTGAGCAGGGCCTGGTGAGGAATGGCATGCCCCAGCTGTAGTGTGGGGCTGGTGTGTGCAGGTGTTGTATTGAAGTGGAGGGAGGGAGGGAGGGCAGGGGGATCACAGGCTGCGGCTCCCTGTAGAGTTCCCCTCCACTCCACCCCGGGACTCAGCAGCTCTGGCCCCTGGCTGTTTTTACAGCAATGAGCCACTGATTTCTCTGTTAAAAACACAAGCACCTTTTTCTAATTTCACTGTTAAGTGGATCAGATAGGTTGCCAAGTAGCCCGAGAATATATCATTTTTCTCGTTGCGTGCTAGAGCTCTCCGAGAATGCAGGTGTACTGCAGTACTTGGTGTTTCTCAACCTTTGGTGTTTTGCCTAAGCTCTGTGTCTGGCCTGCCTGAGACGTCTCTAATCCATCATGCCGGAGACGTCTCTACTCCATCATGGCTGAAGCTCATAAAGCCTGCGATGTTGTTGATGAGGCTCTGAGTCCTGGTGTTAAACCTGTCCCTCTGCTGGAATAGTCTGCTATTTCTGGGGCATACCTTGTCTCGTGTGGTTTACTGCCCCTGCCTAGCTTAATGGTCTCATCTCTCTGGTCCTCTTTCTATCTACTCCTGATTAAAGACATCTATCCACAGTCAATTACTGTCATTATAGAGTGATTCACCCTGGCTTTTATAACATGGGTGACCTTTTGGCACTGTCATTGGGTTGGGGTAAGTTGACTAGCAGAAACACAATTGTATATGAAGTTGAGAGCTGTTTGAAAAGCAGTGTTTGCATGATGGATGTCTCTCTTTTCTCCACCTACTTTCATAGTTCCCATGAATTTAGAACAGGTTTGTGCTGTTTTCCTTTTCGAGAAGTGATGCAAATGCCTTGCTACTGGTGTACAGTTCTTTAACAAAATCTGCCTTTCCTGTCCTATTTTCTTTAATGACAACTTCTTTTGATTATTTATAGACAGATGTGGGAAGGAAGCTGATTAATAAATAAATGCCTCATCGTTTCCTGCACACGCACATCAAAGTAGAATCCAGCGTTTCTCAGAACCCTGCCGTTTCCTTTTTTCTCAAAGAGCACTGTGGTTTCTGTCACTAATGGCTGATGTGAACGCTTCCTGTGTTCAGAGTGTGAGCTAGGATGAGGAAGTGCAAGGTGGGGTACTCTTATTAGAGAAGGTCAAATCTCCATCTTTATGATAATAAGAACAGGAGCCTCCAGTTCATTCCACTGATTCAACCTCCAACTCTGTGCCTGTACTGTGTTAAGAGTACTCTATCCCTTCTGTACTACGTGGAACCACAACGCACAAGGCCTAGCATTAAACCCATACATGATCTAATGGGGAAGGATGGTCTATCTCTGCCATCATGAGATGGCTGATTCTAATCAGTGCTGCTACAGACCAGCACCATATCTGGGCATGACTAGTGTTACTGGGGGTGAGTTTCCATCTAAAAGGACCCATGAGCATCAACATGTGAAGTTCATAGGCTCATGTCAAATGACGGCGAAGAGTCTATCCTTTTTGAGAAATTAAGGCATATACATTTTTAAACCAATAAGCAAAGGCTTATCAGTAATGGAATTACTGCAGTTGAATTGGCTACAATGGGAAATGTTTGTGTTTGGCTCATAACTTTTTTATTTTCTATTTTATTATTCTGTTGTCTGGTGGTCAAAGCTGTAACAAGCATCCTCACCGACTGAGCACTGCCAGACACCGGACGTCCATGGACGTTGGAATTTGGTCAATCCACCCTGGCCGGACCAAATCTGAACCAATCATAAACGTCTGTTTCACAAGTTTGGACAGCACAGCACAGTACAGCAGTGCTCGCAGGAGTGGAGTACAGTGTAATGTACAGTCGTGGCCAAAAGTTTTGAGATTGACACACATATTAATTTTCAAAGTTTGCTGCTTCAGTGCCTTTATATATTTTTGTCATATGTTACTATGGAATACTGAAGTATAATTACAAGTATTTCATGTGTAAAAGGCTTTTATTGACAATTACATTAAGTTGATGCAAAGAGTCAATATTTGCAGTGTTGACCCTTCTTTTTCAAGACGAGACGTTAGAAGGGACCGTACGACAGTTAATTGAAGACCCGGTGTAGGACTGACTACCGTCGGGTAAGAACGTATTAGTTACGAACCTCAAACAGTCTTAAACACCCAAAAACAAACAGGTGGGCGGAGAACTCCTAACTGGTGTTCAAGAGTTTGGGATTAAGGTCTGGGGAGTTTCCTGGCCATGGACCCAAAATATCGATGTTGTTCCCCGAGCCACTTAGTTATCACTTGCCTTATGGTAAGGTGCTCCATCATGCTGGAAAAGGCAGTTTGTCACCAAACTGTTCCTGGATGGTTGGGAGAAGTTGCTCTTGTAGGATGTGTTGGTACAGTTCTTTATTCATGGCTGTGTTCTTAAGCAAAATTGTGAGTGAGCCCACTCCCTTGGCTGAGAAGCAACCCCACACATGAATGGTCTCAGGATGCTTTACTGTTGGCATGACACAGGACTGATGGTAGCGCTCACCTTGTCTTCTCCGGACAAGCTTTTTTCTGGATGCCCCAAACAATCGGACAGGGGATTCATCAGAGAAAATGACTTTACCCCAGTCCTCAGCAGTCCAATCCCTGTACTTTTTGCAGAATATCAGTCTGTCCCTGATGTTTTTCCTGGAGATAAGTAGCTTCTTTGCTGCCCTTCTTGACACCAGGTCATCCTCCAAAAGTCTTTGCCTCACTGTGCGTGCAGATGCACTCACACCTGCCTGCTGCCATTCCTGAGCAAGCTCTGTACTGGTGGTGCCCCGATCCCGCAGCTGAATCAACTTTAGGAGACTGTCCTGGCGCTTGCTGGACTTTCTTGGGTGCCCTGAAGCCTTCTTCACAACAATTGAAGTTCTTGATGATCCGATTTAATGGTTGATTTAGGTGCAATCTTACTGGCAGCAATTCCTTGCCTGTGAATCCTTTTTGTGCAAAGCAATGATGATGTCACGTGTTTCCTTGCAGGTAACCATGTTTGACAGAGGAAGAACAATGATTCCAAGCACCACCCTTTGAAGCTTCCAGTCTGTTCATTTGAACTCAATCAGCATGACAGAGTGATCTCCAGCCGTGTCCTCATCAACACTCACACCTGTGTTAACGAGAGAATCACTGACATGATGTCAGCTGGTCCTTTTGTGGCAGGGCTGAAATGCAGTGAAAATGATTTTTGGGGATTCAGTTCATTTGCATGGCAAAGAGGGGCTTTGCAATTAAATGCAATTCATCTAATCACACTTCATGACATTCTGGAGTATATTCAAATTGCCATCATGCAAACTGAGGCAGCAGACTTTGTGAAAATTAATATTTGTCATTCTCGACTTTTGGCCACGACTGTACTATACTGAACATATCTACTCTACTGTGCTGTACTGTGATGTCCAAACTTGTGAAAAACAGATGTACATGATTGGTTCAGATTTGGTCTTGTTTGGGGTCAGAGCTCATTTATTATTATTATTATTATTATTATTATTATTATTATTATTATTATTATTATAATAGCCAGTTTGTAGATTAATACCCAAATATTTGAAATATTTCTACCTTTGTGTACCAATTCAGGCTACATCACCATGAAGATAAAGATATTCATATCCATAATTATGAATTTCTGTATAGTACAGCTCAGGGACCAATGATGTAATTCTGTTACCGGATGTAAATCCACTTCACCTACTATAGTTCAGTAACCAAAATACAGATGTAGCCTGAAATACATTTTGGTTACAAGGGGTCATGTCATAGCTGCCAACCCATTCTTTCTGTGGACTTAATCTTAATTCGTAGCAGATATATTTTAGTTTTTGGAAACAGAATTACAGAAAAATTACTTTTATCTGCACAGTTCTTCCAGTAATTGTGTTTTTGTGAAATTTTCTGTGTAAATTGTTCAAAGTAGTCCTTGTGTTTATAGTTATGGTTTGTTAAACATTGAAATTGCAAGTCTGGAGGCCTATCTGTACACCACAGGCATCGGGAGTGTTTATCTGTTAGATTGCCCATCAGTATAGTTCTTGTTTTCGCTGTAGACTTCTCTGTTCTGTTGTCAGAAGTCTCTCTGTCTCCTTCCCAGTGCTTTTACACTTGTTTTGATCTTGTGATTGTGCAACACGACAAGATACTTTTCATGCAAAGTAATGCACAACACATCCGGGTGCTCATCTCTTTAGCAGTTGATCTCTGGCATAGAGATGGACAATGAGGACTAGGAGATTGTAAGTGCGCATTGCAGCGGTGCCAAATTACTTTTGGTTCCAAATGTCCATGGGCATGTTGTAGTGCAGTGCCAGAACTCCCTGCACCTACTGTAAATCACCAGGCCTGGTGCCAGTGAGGACAGATGAACGCTTGCTGCTGCAGAAAAACACTATGTAAGCAGCCACACACACACACACACACACACACACACTCTGTCTCTCTGTCTCTCTGCTGACCGAAGTTGGTTTTGATAAATAGCTTTGCCATGTCTCAAATTGGACAGAGGGCAATCTTGAACGATATAAATATAATCCAGTGTTCATGGGAACTGTGTGTGTGTTTCCAACTCAAGTCTCTCTACTAGCTGCTGGACCTAGACCACTCCACCAGCCATAAATCATCTCTGACCCTTTTTGTTTAACTCTTGATGCTTTCTCTAGCCCCCTAAAATGTAGCTATGGCTAATGTGGAACAGAACCTCAGGCTCGAATACAAGAGGCTGGACTCACATAGCCAATAATTGGTCCCTGGGGAGTCCAGGCTATTGACTGGGAGGCAAAAGGGGTTTGAAGTGATTTGCTGGAGAGCGAGGAATCAGGATGTTATTGGGCGAGGGCAACAGGGAGAAAATGGCGTGCTGATGGGCTTTGAGGCGCCACTAGGTAGAATTCAGCTCTACTCCACAAAGGTGCTTTCTCCTGTGCACAGCACCAGTTCAGGTCCTAAACATAAGCGAACACACCCCTATCATGCTCCCTCACCCTTCTTCATACAACCTCTCTTCAACACAAACTCCTCCTCAACCCCTAGTCCCCCTTTCCTCTCACAGCCTGAACACAAGGACTCTCTCATGAAATGGTTTCTTGGAGAAACTGTTAGCGCCCATTGTGGTGTGGTGATGTGACGTTGTTGGCTTACGAGTTACCACTCCCTTGGTTGGAGAGACTGTATTGCAAACACTTTGGCTATAGATCTGCTTTGGTAAATATTGCATTATGGCTTTGCAGTGTTTTGTAACATGGCATACTTGTGAAATCTGTAACAGGCCTGTGACTGCTGTGGACTCGGCTGTGGCCTACTTTAGCCAATGAGAGCTGACGAGTCTAAGGGAGCGCGCGGCATCTATACAGCCAGAGCAGGATGCCTCTTAGTGACTGCAGCTTTGAAGTGCCGTAATGATATCACCGCGACCGTGGCTCTTAGACCTAACCATGGGAGTTGGCCCTTTTGAGATGGACGGTCTCATAGTGTAGCGAAATGTGGCTTTCTCCTCCCACCACTTTGGTGGTTAACAGTTTACCTCTGCATTGTCTTTGGCGTTTTGCTCCCTATAGACGAGTGCCCCCCCATTCTCCCATCCCCCTCTGCTGCGCCCCCTGACATGCATTACGCTGTAAAGATATTCATCAAAGTGTCTCTGGCATCTTGCGAATGGTGGGATCAAGTCTGTTTTGCTCCAGAGTTGGAGTTGAGGCATGAGACATTTTGATGGTTTTGGAACATGTATAACTTTTTGTAACCTTTTTGGTGATGAGCCCTAAGACAGAGCATTATTTAAGAGGTAAATTACCTTTCATCATCTGCAAAACCATCCTCAACTTGGCCCGTGAGAACAATCAGTAGTCGAGAAAACGCATTGCATTGCAAAAGCTGCTCTTGTTTGATGTTGCTTAAAGAGACATGACTTGAGTATGACGTAAACCTCTGGACAGAGCCGGGCTGGGATGGCTGCACCCCGACTCCCAAACAAGAAAAGCCAGCCGGTCAGCAGGCAGCCATCTGGAGCCTACATCAGAGGAGTGGACACCCAGATTGCCAGGGACCAGAGTTGAGCCAGGCGAACTCCAGTGTCTGTTATTCCCCTGTTCTCCCTCAGGACAGGGATGGGTCAGGGCTGAAGGACTGAGGTGAACCACTCACAGGTCACAAGGGCTGTAACCAGAGCCAGATGTGCTGAGGGGACACAAATGACCGCACACACTCACAAACACACGAAACAGGGTGGGTCACCTCTCCTCACATCTGACAGGGATGGGTGTAGAAGGCTGCGACGGTAATTGAATAACCGTGTAACTGATGGTTACGGATAAAGACCTTCATGACAATAAAATAACCGTCAAAACGGTTGAAATAGGCTTATATCCATTTTAGGATTTATTTATTTAATAGCAGGAGTGTGCTAATGATTTAAGCAATTGTTTTGCTAACTTAGTCTATTCAACTTTCTACATCTCCTCTCCTATGGCACAAATATTTTGTGGACATTCTTTTATACAATGCACATTTTCATTGCTTGCTAGTAAAGAAATATATCGGTAAAAAAAATAAGAATTATTCAACAGCAGTCGACAAGGTTGTTCTGGCTCGGAGGCCTATAATGAACTAATGTTGTGTCGTGGACAATGTGCCAATCCTCTCCAACCTGGCATGGTATAATTTGATACTGAATAGTTTCTTAATTTATAGACTAATCAATGCTGATCAGGCCCGGTTCTGGCCGATATGCCACCCTAGGCGAGAAAGAAATTGCAGCCCTCCTATCCCTGCCAAGTAGAATAGTAGCCTAGACTATACAGTGTCGGCCCGCAATGCATTTTTACAAATGCCCATGTGGTAGCCTCGCGTTTGAAAAACAGGCAATTTAATGTTAATCCCTGTCATTTGGTAACATTAATTTCTGTGAATGCATGTATTATTTACATGCATTCAGGGCCCATTTGGCAATGTCTGATTTTCTTTCATAACTCACCACCTCCACCACTAATAAGCTGAGCTTCCCAGTAATTTTTTCTTCACCTCAGTGTGAAAAATCTTTCCAACACTCCCGGGCCTCTATAATCACCAAGCCTCAGTGTGAAAGAGCAAAATATCATGATCTGATGATTCCATATATCCAGTGGAAATGTCCTTAAAAAGTCATCTGCTCACTGGTACAGAAAACTCTGAAGGCCCAGAATAAGCTAGTTGATACAATGTTTCAAATTCGCAAGCACCAGCTTCTGGCCGGACCCAGTTGATGATTTGATACAATGTTGCACTTCACTAGCAATAGCTAAAGTCAAAGTGAGGCAGGGAGGTGAAGAAGGATGAATGTAATAACCTGAATTTTCAACAGGATATTTTCTGTTTTTGTCTGTTTTAGGCTTATGTATTTTACTTAGTTGACATTGGAAGTTATAGGCCTACTGCTGCACTGGCCTATAGGTTATCTCTGAGTTCTATGCGTTCATTTATTTAGCCGCCAATGGACCACAGTGTATCAATGTGTCCACATGGCAGAGGCTGGTGGTCTCGCCTTAGTTGAATTTGAACTTTTAGATTTGTAGAATTTTACTTCATAATTTTATGTTTAACCACGTGACAATGATTTTAGAAATAAAAATGTTATTGAAATTAAACTGTTTCACAATAATGCACATAATAAATAATAACTGTCACGCAGATCGGTAGAAATGGTAGGATAAATTGTAAGCTTCTCCAAACTTCCCCTGAAAAGAAGCCACCAGCATATGTCGGACACAAGCAAATATTTCTCCTTTCCTTAAAACGTATGAAAAAACCTAGGCGGTGTTCCTAATGTTTGGTATACTCTGTGTATGCCCATTCAGAAAGTTTCCTGAAATAGCCTGCCTGGACTCCATCTCTTTAATAAGGACGCTCCTGTCATGATTTCATCTTGTAAAAAGCCTATTTTCAGTAGCTTAGGCTACATTATTTCTGTCATTACGGTGTCCTCTCTTTGAAGAACATATGCCAATGCCACTGCAATCAAATGACCGCAGCAGCAGGGTTTGTGACGCAAATATTTCGGAAAAAGGGGAAGAAAACCCATCGGACCTCAGCCCTATGGGTGTGTACTACACACGTAGGTCTACTACTACCTTCTAAAGATATTAGATGGAGTCAAGGTTACAATGAAGCTGAAATGAATCACCCAAACCTCTTAGTAGATACTTATGGCCATGTAGTGTATGTGGACACCTGCTCATCTAACATCTCATTAAAAAATCATGGGCATTAATATGGAGTCGGTACCCCCTTTGCTGCTATAACAGCTTCTGCTCTTCTGGGAAGGCTTTCCACTAGATTTTGGAACATTGTTGCAGGTCTTGCATCCATTCAGCCACAAGACCATTAGTGAGGTCGGGCACTGATGATGGGCGTTTAGGCCTGGCTCGCAGTCACGTTCCAAATCGTCACAACAGCGTTTGATGGAGTTGAGGTCAGGGCTCTATGCAGGCCAATCAAGTTCTTCCACACCGATCTCGACCTGTGTGGCCTACCACTTTGCGGCTGAGCCATTATTGCTCCTAAACATTTCCCCTTCACAATAACAGCATGTACAGTTGACCGGGGCAGTTCTAGCAGGGCAGAACTTTGAAAGTCACTGAGCTATTCAGTACGGCCATTTTACCTCCAATACTTGACTATGGAGATTGCATGGCTGTGTGCTCGATTCTTATACACCTGTCAGCAACGGGTGTGGCTGAAATTGCAGAATCCACTAATTTGAAGGGATGTCCAGACTTTCAGAAAAGTTCCCGTGCTACAGAGGGCCAAGCAAACATGAGACTTCTGCTGAAGCTTGTTTTTAATACTCTGAGCTGTTGAAATGAAAAACTATCAATCATGCTGAAACACTTTAAAAGGATATTCCTCAATAAATATTTGGTTGTAAAGGATACAGCTTGTGGGAAGGGAAAGTTAGTGTCTTTTGTTTCTGGCAGCTGGAGCTGGGTTCATTGTTCACTGTTGTGCAAGCGCTCAGGGGAATGGTGTTGGCTGGCGTTCAGCAGATTGAAAAACTCCTGTAGGTCGCTGGTGTATGTGGCTGGATCAAATGTCACGGACCGTCTACCCGGGACAGGAACCGCTGCCCTCAACCAGGTCCGCTTAAAACCCTGCCTGCCAGCAATCTCCTGGATAACCCAGTCTCTCACAGCCAAGCACGCGCATGCACACACTCTCTGTCTCTCTCTGTCTCTCTCTGTCTCTCTCTGTCTCTCTCTGTCTCTCTCTGTCTCTCTCTGTCTCTCTCTGTCTCTCTGTCTCTCTCTCTCTCTGTCTGTGTCTCTCTCTCTCTCTCTCTCTCTCTGTCTGTGTGTCTCTCGCTCTCTCGCTCGGTGGCTCTCTCGCTCGGTGGCTCTCTCGCTCGGTGGCTCTCTCGCTCGGTGGCTCTCTCGCTCGGTGGCTCTCTCGCTCGGTGGCTCTCTCGCTCGGTGGCTCTCTCGCTCGGTGGCTCTCTCGCTCGGTGGCTCGCTCGCTCGCTCTGTCTCGCTCTGAGGCTCGCTCGCTCGCTCGCTCTGTGGCTCGCTCGCTCTCTCGCTCTCGCTCGCTCTGTGGCTCGCTCTCTCTCGCTCTGTGGCTCGCTCTCTCTCGCTCTGTGGCTCGCTCTCTCTCGCTCTGTGGCTCGCTCTCTCTCGCTCTGTGGCTCGCTCTCTCTCGCTCTGTGGCTCGCTCGCTCTCTCGCTCTGTGGCTCGCTCGCTCTCTCGCTCTCTCTCGCTCTGTGGCTCGCTCGCTCTCTCGCTCTCTCTCGCTCTGTGGCTCGCTCGCTCTCTCGCTCTCTCTCGCTCTGTCTCTCTCTCTCTCTGTGTCTCTCTCTGTCTCTCTCTCTCTGTCTCTCTCTGTCTCTCTCTCTCTGTCTCTCTCTNCTCGCTCTCTCGCTCTGTGGCTCGCTCTCTCGCTCTGTGGCTCGCTCTCTCGCTCTGTGGCTCGCTCTCTCGCTCTGTGGCTCGCTCTCTCGCTCTCTCGCTCTGTGGCTCGCTCTCTCGCTCTCTCGCTCTGTGGCTCGCTCTCTCGCTCTCTCGCTCTGTGGCTCGCTCTCTCGCTCTCTCGCTCTGTGGCTCGCTCTCTCGCTCTGTGGCTCGCTCTGTGGCTCGCTCTGTGGCTCGCTCTCTCGCTCTGTGGCTCGCTCTCTCGCTCTGTGGCTCGCTCTCTCGCTCTGTGGCTCGCTCTGTGTCTCTCTCTGTCTGTCTCTGTCTGTCTGTCTGTCTGTCGTGGAGCGACCGCTTGGTGTGTTTTCAAAAGGTTAACGCTTAGATCAGATAAGCCTTTTACAATGAAACAATGAAGTCTGCCTTTAAAAGCCTTTTAACCAATGTTGTGGTGGTGTAGGAGGAATGCAGGGTTTGGGTGGAGTTTTTATGGTGTTTCTTGTAATAGGAGTCATGGTGGTGCGCGTGGGTGTCAGATCTTAGTGTAGATTTGAGCTGTCTGCTCAGCCCCGCTCTGTAACACTGTAGTAGAGTAGCTGGGCTCACATTTCAGCTCTCCTGTCACCATTACCACAGAGAAATTTAACCTGGGTATCATTTTCTGCTGGGCTTATTGTGTTATGGACGTGCTGCTGCTTTATTGTAACAACATGAATGAATCAACAGGTCATACATTGCATTAAATGCTCTTACACCACACATGCACACAGAGGCCTGTGTTGTGAGGAGGGCTGCTGCATTAGTCATGCCATGCTGTGGGTCGCTGGTCTCATCCTGCCCACTGCCAACACCCCAGAGAAGGCTGCTGTAGCCACACTGATACTGGCATCTCCCTATCTGTTCCCTCTCTCTCCTGTCCTCTACTCCACTTCCCTATCTACAGTACTGTTCTCTCCCAATCTCCCTGACACCTACAAGACTCACCCTCCTCATCTCTTTATTCTGAACTTTACTATTCTCCCCTTTCCTTACTCTTCCCCCTCCTGTCCCCTATCATCTTCCCTTCCCTCTCTGTTGATAATTTCACCTCCCTCCGACTTCTAGTCACATCACGCCATTACCTCCACACGCCACCGTACACTCACTAGACTTTGATTTGTTTTTCTATGGTTCCAGTAATGTCTTGGTATCGTGCCAACTCCACGGAAATCATTATTTTAGAGGACATTTGCTCCTGAGTACACCAACTGCACAGTAGTTTATTTTATTCAGCGTTTCTTTTAGTGTTTGTTGTCTTAGTGCCTTGTCGTGCAGTCATCAGACTTCCGTATTAATCTGGCAGCTTAGTCAGGATGCGACTTGGTTCTGTTCCTCTGAATTCTCATTACATTTCACTAGAAAGCTTTGAAATGGTTTTGATCTTGACAGCACAGTGACTCACAAGAAAGACAGGAACCCAGTCACTAAATATACCTGTAAAAGCAGATTGTATGATCTAGGAGGCTGTGTATCTATTCCTGTTGCTGTGGGGTAGCGTACGTGGGTGGGTGTTTGTGTGTCTGTCTTGGACTTTTTACAGTATCAGTTGCAGGGATGCATTTGACTGCTCGTGAATATTTTATTATCAGAGATGCAGGTTTTCCATGAAGGGACCACAGCCAAGCAACCCACCACCCCCCTTTGTTTCATGAGTTGTTAATGAAAGTTGACTCTCCACATGAGCAAATTGCTTTGAAGACTGTGCTCATATTCCCTGTTAGATTTTTTTATTTGTGAAATTCAGTCAATTTAGTTATGACAGCAATATATTTAGATTACTTTGCGTTTGTCTGGGCTTGCTAGCAGTAGCCAATAGCGAGCCAGCAGCCCTGGGTGGAGAATTGTACCCTGGGAGTTAAAATGCACTCTGGGAGCAATCTATGCTGTGTAAAATCCATTGAATTTCTATGGCGTGTAGACTATTGCAGTAAAGAAGCTTCAGAAATGAGCTTCAGTTTTTGTTGTTTTGGAACTAAACTTAATTTAATTCAATAAATGATTTCGCTGTAATGAATAATGAATCGAAGGTCTAATGAATCTAATTTGACCAAATATTATGGCCATAGATGAGAAAATTAACCCTGATATGTATCAAATTACATTTTTAAAACTGATGTAATTGTACAATTATTTTCGTATGAGTCTCAGATATGATTTTGCATAAGTAAAATGTAACGTTCTTCTGTTAATATGGTGTTTTATTTTTTTAAGGTATAATAGAAGATAGATTTTTGTTTTTCTACCTGTTATCAACATATTGTTCAATGTAAAAAATAAAATAAACCCTATGGTTATTCTGTCACTAGCTAATATGCTTTTTTTTTGTGGTATGTCTTCGGTATCGAGTACCATTTTGGTATTGAGTGTCGTTTCCATATCAAGTATTGGGATACAAACCTGGTATCAGTATTGAAGTCAAAATTCTGGTATCGTGACGTCCCAAATATTTTTTTTTGTAGTTATGACTGTTATATTATTTTCATGACGGTCTTCATCCATAACCGTCGGTTACACAGTTATACGGTAAGTGTGCCTGCCCTATCTGGGTCTGTAGCTGGTGGCTGGTTTGGCTGAGAGGGCAACACCACAGACTAGGACAGAAGGCTTGCGAGGTTATAATTGGTAGGCCTCAGTTCTCTCCCTTGCTTTCGCTCGCTTTGGGCTGATTTCCAAACCTGGCTCAGTCCACTGTGCTGTGGTGTAAAGAGAGACTCAGACTGCAGCCTTTCTCTGGAAGTCTCGACTTGCTTGTACACGAAGTAGACCACAAGGCCTGCAATTACGGTGCATGTGAAATAGCTGAGCAATGTGGCCGCCTGCGAGGGAGCTTTCCCAACCGGTGGGTTCAGTCCTCACTCCACACAGCCAAGTCAGTCGGCCTCCCGCTGCTCTGCAGGCCCATAACACTGTCTGGGACAAGAATTCCTCCCCTCGGACGCAAAACCTGCCCTCGACAAACACAGACTGTGAGCGGCTCAGCTGAGGCCAGAGAAACCTCTCATCTGTATCAGGTTGGCTTGTTTGCCTACTTTATAGCCACTGCTTCTTTGGAAGTCAAGCCTCATCTGTAGGTTGAGCAATAAGTTAGCTTACTGTAAACAGAGGCTGATGATTCATCAGGGTACAGGAAGTGTAACAGTCCTGCTTCCATCCCTCTCCTTGCCCCAACCTGGGCCTAACCAGAGACCCTCTGAACACATCCACAAGTCACCCACCTATTGCTCCACAAATGCCGCTGCCCTTGCAGAGCAAAGGAAACAACTTCTTAAAGGTCTGACGACACCGATTTGAAACGCTACTAGTGTGCACTGCTAACTAGCTAGCCATCACACATGCATATTCATGCACACTTGTACATGTTTGAAATAGGACAAATATAAGCACCAGATGATGATGATGATGATGATGATGATGATTTCACACTAGTTACATAAGCAGCATTTTTCTGTTTGCATGTTCAGCCTCAGAGGAGGATGGTGAAGTGTATTTCATGAAGATTTCATGTTGGAGGATGAGTGAACTCCTCTGACTGAGAAAATGGTGTACATGTGCAATCAATGCTGTCTTTGTGCTGGGCCTGCACATTCAAATGCTCCAACACCATCACTCAATTGGTTAGTGTTTTGATCCAAATGTGTCAATTACGGTAGGTGTTGGAGCTTTTGAATGTTCAAGCCCTGCTTTATTATAGTACTGACAACAATGGTCTCTGAGTGGTGTTAAACCCTTGAACGTTTTGGTTGGCCCTCCTGACATCTCTCACTGCTGAGCAGCAGGGTGGTTTGGGGCCAACAGTGACCTGTGACTCTGAAGCAGTTGTCATGGTGACCGGCTGGCTGGCCGCAGGGCTCAGTGGGGTTGGACCCTTGGGGACAGAATGGAATGTTCCCCCCTGTGGGGTGACTGACCTGACGTGCCTGTACAGCACACTCCAATTCTGAACACAATAACCTCACAAAACACACACTACAATCACTGCCAATAACTTTGTTCACAATGGCCTAGTACCCTGGACAAGAACATCATGCCACCATTTTGAAGGTTTTAAATAAGGAAATAAATAAACCTTTATTTAACCAGGAAATCTACATCGATATTGACATCTTTTTTTTAGGTGAGTACTGGAGTTTGTCTATGGTCTGCTGCTTTGACTGTGTCTCTTGTTTAATGTTCTTGGACGTTGTCTGCTTGACGAGGGTTGTCAGGTGAGGAGGCTCAGTGTTTGGCTGCGGTCTGGAGGAGAAGAGGAGAGGCTGCCAGGTGGCTCTGTGTGCTCAAGAGGACCTTGAACACATCCTGTCACCGCTAAGGAAGGCTCTGCCATGGTGTTTGGCAGAGCGGCAGGCTTTAAATTTAGACTACTGCTGGGAAGACACCTGATTCCAGTACTACTGAGAGACAGTGGAGCGTTTGGATTGACTGAGTTAACATTATGCACACACAGCCCTATCCAATCTCCACACCTCTGTGATTTTACAGGGACAAAAGCAACATGAGCTCAACTCCTGTATTGTTTTAGTGATTCAGTGCCTGCTCGCTTTAGCTGGGCTGTGCATCTCATTTATGCGTGCTCATGTCCTGGTTATCGCCTGTGTCTGCCTTGCATCCCGGAAACAGTGTGTCTGATTGGTTTATTTGACGTTGGGCCCAATTCCGAAGTCGGTGACATCGATCTGAAATAAACCCATATTATTTGTGTTCAGTGGGCTCCTCATAGACACTCAGTGTAGATGATGAGACTGGGGTTGTCCTCTGCTGGGCCGCCGCTCTCTGTATGAATAATTTTGTGTCCCTCTCCTCCCCACACAGCTCCTGTTGCCTGAATTATTTGGTTGGATGAATTTATTTATTCATTCCGGCTGCTGAGAGAGAAAGTGTGTGTGTGTGTGTGTGTGTGTGTGTGTGTGTGTGTGTGTGTGTGGAAAGCAAAATTGACTCATATGCTGGAAATGCAAATGTTTTTTCACCCCGAGATGAGAAATGTGTTGATTCTCTCGGAAATAGCAATAGCGAGGTCAAGTCCTGTACCATTACCGCCCGTCACTCTACCGGTTCGATGAAGCCTCTTTCATTTTAGTTTGATGAACAGTCATTGCGCTCTTCCTACCTGGCTTGTGAACCAGCAAGCAACCCATTAGAGGCGCTTCCTAACCGTTGCATGGCTCTAAAAACATCCCTGATGTTTACCCAGTACCGGACTGCAGAGCAGTCTAACAGTTTGGTCTAGTTTCCCCTGCAGCTCAGTCTATAGGCCTACACTCTCAACCAATCCCTCCCCATCACCTGTCCCTTGGCCCTCCTGTCCTCTCTGGTCTCTGTCAGGGGTTAAGAGCCTAATGGTATTAACCAATCTCAGACCTCTTTGACAGTTGGCCTCCAAATGTTTCATGAACGTGAGACAACCAGAGCATATTTTCTACCTGCAGGCCATGTGTGTGTGTGTGTGTCTTTTTTTCTGTGTGTGTGAGTCTTCATACATTTTGTGTGTGTGTGTGCGTGCGCCCAGCTCTCTCAATCAGTTAATTTACATTGTGGGATTGATTGTGTTAATCCTACTGTGAATGTCAGGCAGGTGTTCCACAAAGAGCTTCCCCATGCAGTGTCCTTCAGATCCAGTCCTCGTTGTGCCCGGGCTAAGAGCTGGAGTTCCCACCACACCCTCTGGTACCCAGGGAAAGGATCCTGTACTTACAAGATGTATCTGTAGGAGGAAATAAAAGCACATCTCCAGAAAGTGCTTCTAGAAAATGACCCTCTCTTATCTATAGAAACACTATTTACTGGAGCTTTTTTGTTGTTGCCAGCGACGTGTGATTTAATGCCACTTTAATTGATATCTATTACAGTTTTGACTTTGGGGAGGGACGGGTGCACGCTGGACCAACAATGTCATCCGGTGTGAGAGAACAGCCTGAACATAATACCCTGTCACTTACACCTCCAGTCGATCATCATCTCCTGCTTCTGCTTCTGTCTCCGCCAGGGGGGTCATCAAATTACCCCAAGGTCCATCAGCTCTCACTGTACTATCACTGTAATGTCTGTCCCCGTCTCTCTGTAGATGGGGTAGTACACTGAATCATCCAAGTAGAGCAATGGGTTTCTGTCAGCGTCTCGTTTGTTGAAGTGTGTTTTGGCTCACTCAGATTGCGTACGAGTGGTTTTAATGCTGAGTAGGATTATGAGTTGGATTAGTTTTGACAACTTGTTTTGAAAACCAGA
Source organism: Hucho hucho (assembly GCA_003317085.1). Classification (NCBI taxonomy): domain Eukaryota; kingdom Metazoa; phylum Chordata; class Actinopteri; order Salmoniformes; family Salmonidae; genus Hucho; species Hucho hucho. The sequence continues at coordinate 1,378,556 of QNTS01000135.1, read as the reverse complement.
CACAAACATGAGATCACATAAAGTGTGACAGATGAATAATGTTTTGTACATGTAGAGAAGTCTTCTACAATCCATCTGGTGACTGGAACTTGTAGGACCAACAGATCTGATGTGAATAATGTTAAGCCTTTTCAATTTCCTCACTGTCTGTGGCAGGAAAGTTCAGGTTTTACTTTAGATTTTGACACCCCAAACATCCAACATTGTTGTACATAAACCATCACAATGTTTTAAGTCTAGCAGCGATTCGACCCCCGCCCCGCTTACCAGAGACCACACCGTTCAAGATGTAATCATAAACTGATTTTATCGTTGCAGCTTTGTCTCCATGGGAACGGGAGTAACAAACAGTATTGGAAAGCCCTCCTCCCATCTGTTGTGTATTGGGGCAGTGTGGGTGACTTTCTTTTGTCCAACTTTTCCTTCCCTCTGCCCATTTATTTTTTTTTTTACTTACTGTGCAGTCAGAGGGAACACTGACGTGAGAGGCTCTTGTAGAGGGAGGATCACACATTGTTATGTGGGCGTAGCCGCGTGCCTTGGCAGCAGTGGAGTGGACGGACGGGGGGTTGGTGGGTGTTGCTCCGTTTCATGTTGACTCTTCACCTGCAGTCAGAGGGCCACCTGGGATTGAGATGGTGGAAAGACTAACGATGGGTCATGTGGAGAGATGGAGAAAAGTTAGGGTGCTGATGCGAGAGACTGAGGAAAGGACAGACTTTTATATGCAATGGGCCCGTTGGCAATTTGCATTGCTCAATGAAGCATCAGTGTAACATCTCTCAGCATAGACACTTTTTCAGGACCCTCTCTTTCAAAGATAATTTGTAAAAATCCAAATAACTTCACAGATCTTCATTGTAAAGGGTTTAAACTGTTTCGCATGCTTGTTCAATGAACCATAAACAATTATTGAACATGCACCTGTGGAACGGTCGTTAAGACACTAACAGTTTACAGACAGGTAGGCAATTAAGGTCACAGTTATGAAAACTTAGGACACTGAAGAGGCCTTTCTACTGACTCTGAAAAACACAAAAAGAAAGATGCACAGGGTCCCTGCTCATCTGCGTGAACGTGCCTTAGGCATGCTGCAAGGAGGCATGAGGACTGCAGATGTGGCCAGGGCAATGAATTGCAATGTCCGTACTGTGAGACGCCTACAGGGAGACAGGACGGACAGCTGATCGTCCTCAGTGGCACATGTAACAACAACTGCACAGGATCAGTACATCCGAACATCACACCTGCGGGACAGGTACAGGATGGCAACAACAACTGCCCGAGTTACACCAGGAACGCACAATCCCTCCATCAGTGCTCTGTCTGTCCGCAATAGGCTGAGAGAGGCTGGACTGAGGGCTTGTAGGCCTGTTGTAAGGCAGGTCCTCACCAGACAGGACTGACAAAAAGTGCTCTTCACTGACTAGTTGCAGTTTTGTCTCACCAGGGGTGATGGTCGGATTTGCGTTTATCGTCGAAGGAATGAGCGTTACACTGAGGCCTGTACTCTGGAGCGGGATCGATGTGGAGGTGGAGGGTCCGTCATGGTCTGGGGTGGTGTCACAGCATCATCGGACTGAGCTTACTGTCATTGCAGGCATTGCAGGCAATCGCAATGCTGTGCGTTACAGGGAAGACATCCTCCTCCCTCATGTGGTACCCTTCCTGCAGGCTCATCCTGACATGACCCTCCAGCATGACAATGCCACCAGCCATACTGCTCATTCTGTGCGTGATTTCCTGCAAGACAGGAATGTCAGTGTTCTGCCATGGCCAGCGAAGTGCGCGGATCTCAATCCCATTGAGCACGTCTGGGACCTGTTGGATCGGAGGGTGAGGGCTAGGGCCATTCCCTCAAGAAATGTCCGGGAACCTGCAGGTGCCTTGGTGGAAGAGTGGGGTAACATCTCACAGCAAGAACTCATGGACTGCACGAGATTTGCCAGGAGGAGATGCACTGCAGTACTTATTGGAGCTGGTGACCACACCCGATACTGACTGTTACTTTTGATTTTGACCCCCCCCCCCCCCTTTGTTCAGGGACACATTATTCCATTTCTGTTAGTCACATGTCTGTGGAACTTGTTCAGTTTATGTCTCCGTTATTGAATCTTGTTGTGTTCATACAAATATGTACACATCTTAAGTTTGCTGAAAATCAACGCAGTTGACAGTGAGAGGACGTTTCTTTTTTTTGCTGAGTTTAGTTCAGCCACGTTCAGTCTGGGTCTGCATTGGCATCCATCACTTAGTTTGAGCTCATTAACGACTCGCTGGAGGAGAGTGATAGAGAGCCTGTGAGACTAGGCCCAGTCTAACTGTTTCTCACTCAGGACAAAGCTGCTTTTAATTCCCAGGGTGACTGTGACACTTCTGGAGAGCCCTCCGGAAAGTCTATTATTGCTGGTCCAGGACAGGGGGACCAGTTTTAGCTCCCAGAGTAGGATCAGTAACAGAGGTAACCTACCCCTCTGAGGGGATGGTGACTGGACTACTACTTTAGAGAGAACTGTTATATGCTGTTAAGTCTCTTCCCTCCTCAGAGGGCCCAGTGCTGCTTCCATGTTCTAATCCTGTTCTGTGTATCCTCCTGCTCTACTCGTAGAAAGTGCCTAGGAGTGGAGAGAAGGGAGAGTGGAGTGCTATAAATAGATCCAGGAGTTGATCTCATTAGCCTCTGGTCTCCCCAGCCTATCATGATGACTGAACCCACCTGAGAGTTGGCCCGCTCGGCTGTGTGTCGTGTGATAGGAGGGGAAATTAAGTGCAACCCTGGGGAAGGAATGGGAGCCATGAATAATGAACGAGTTCATCAGGATGGCTTTAATAGCTTCTGGTCTAAGAGGTACAGTCGCCATGGATATAGTGACCAGAACCCTTCTACTCCTTCTATCCACACACAGTGTAGAACTCACTGTAGTGCCCTTACTTGCCGGTATCACTGTCAGCATTGTTGCCCTCTTGTGTGCAGTAACGTTAACCTTTTAAAATGTTTTTGGAATGTTGAACACTCCAGGCCACAATGACAAGTGATCAAACTGTGACACTGTTAGTGTATTTTAAAACAGACTCTGGTTCCGCTGGCATTGCTGTGACTCACTCCTGCATTCATATTATCCCTCATGTTTATTCAGCAACACACATTCATTCTGTTGAACCCAGAAGCATGTATATCGTTACGCTGTGTGTAACGATACACAATGCCATTTGTGCCAGCGCTATAATTTCCCTGTTGCTGTGGGACGTGGCGGGCTGCTCCATGGTAATGCAGAGAGGAGCCTCGTCTCCGATTTTAGATTTAGCGCTCCCTCACAGAGACCTGAGCAATCATCCAGCCTGCCCTGCCACTGATAGGGCCAGTTCCCTGGTGTCAGAGCCTCATGCTCTCACTCACTCACTCACTCACTCACTCACTCACTCACTCACTCACTCACTCACTCACTCACTCACACTGACTGACTGACTGACTGAGCAGGGTAACGTGTTACTGGCTCAGGTTTAATGTAATAGAATTCCAGACATGTCAAAGTTTGAGCTTGCCCACCAGGCTGCATGAGAACATACACATTTGAATAGATTATCTCTGCACAGGGTGGATATGAGGGTGACCTTTCATGTCCACAAGAATGAACAAGTGCTGCAGAGCGGCTAGACTGACTTGCAAAAGACAGATTTGTAAGGCAGTCTGGGAATTGCCTCACGATACAATATTATCAAAATACTTACTGTAGGTGCAGATATGTATTGCGATTTTCATGATTTAAAATGTACAGTGGATTCCGAATGTATTCAAACCCCTTGACCTTTTCCACCTATTCTAAAATGTATTAAATTGTATTTTTTTCCTCATCAATCCTAACACAATAACCCATAATGCCAAAGCAAAAACAGGTTTTTAGAAATGTATTAAAAATAAAACACTGAAATATTACATTTACATAAGTATTCAGACCCTCTACTCAGTACTTTGGCAGTGATGACAGCCTGGAGTCTTCTTGGGTATGATGCTACAAGCTTGGCTCACCTGTATTTGGGGAGTTTCTCTCACTATTCTCTGCAGCTCCTCTCCAGCTCTGTCAGGTAGGATGGTGCACAGCTACTTTCAGGTCTCTCCAGAGATGTTCTGTCGGGTTCAAGTCCGGGCTCTGGCTGGGCCACTCAAGGACATTCAGAGACTTGTTCCAAAGCCGCTCCTGCGTTGTCTTGGCTGTGTGCTTAGGTGTGTTGTCCTGTTGGAAGCTGAATCTTCTCCCCAGTCTGAGGTCCTGAGTGCTCTGGAGCATGTTTTCATCAAGGATCTCTCTGTACTTTGCGCCGTTCATCTTTCCCTCGATCCTGACTATTCTTCCTGTAGCTGAAAAACATTCCCACAGCATGATGCTGCCACCACCATGCTTCACTGTAGGGATGGTGCCAGGTTTCTTCCAGAAGTGACACTTGGCATTCAGGCCAAAGAGTTCAATCTTGGTTTCATCAGACCAGAGAATCTTGTTTCTCATGGTTTGAGAGTCTTTAGGTGCCTTTTGGCAAACTCCAAGCGGGCTGTCGTGTGCCTTTTTTTTTGTGGCTTCCGTCTGGCCACTCTACCATAAAGGCCTGATTGGTGGAGTGCTGCAGAGATGGTTGTCCTGGAAGGTTCTCCCATCTCCACAGAAGAACTCTGGAGGCAGTGGTGGAAAAAGTACCACATTTTCATACTTGAGTAAAAGTAAAGATACCTTAAAAGAAAATGACTCAAGTGAATGTCACCCAGTAAAATATTACTTGAGTAAAAGTATTTGGGTTTTAAATGTACTTAAGTATCAAAAGTAAAAGTATAAATCATTTAAAATTCCTTTTGATTAAGCAAACCAGACGGCACAATTGAGTTTTTTTAATTTACAGATTGCCAGGAGCACACTACAACACTCAGACGTAATTTACAGATGAAGCATTTGTTTTTAGGGAGTGCGCCAGATCAGGCAGTAAGGATGACCAGGGATGTTCTGTTTAAGTGTAGACCATTTTCCTGTCCTCCTAAGCATTCAAAATGTAACAAGTGCTTTTGGGTGTCATGGAAATTGTAAAAAGTCAATTTTTTTTAGGAATGTAGTGAAGTAAAAGTTGTCAAAAATATAAATAGTAAAGTACAGATACCCCAAAAAACATATTAAGTAGTTTTGGGATATTGTGTGTAGATTCAGTAGGAAAGATATTAATTTAATCCATTTTATATATTTAAAAAAATTATTTAACCTTTATTTAACTAGGCAAGTCAGTTAACAAATTCTTATTTTCAATGATGGCCTAGGAAAAGGGGGTTAACTGCCTTGTTAAGGGGCATAATGACAGATTTTTACCTTGTCAGCTCGGGGATTCTATCTTGCAACCTTTCGGTTACTAGTCGAACGCTCTAACCACTAGGCTACTTGCCGGCCCCAGAATAAGGCTGTAACGTAACAAAATGTGGAAAAAGTCTAGGGGTCTGAACTTTCCGAATGCACTGTATTGAGGTTCAATTTTGTTGCGATTTGATGTTCCAAACATATTGGTCACTATATGTCTGCTGCAGAGAGACGAGAGAGCATTATCATTTTTTTTTAATCAGTCCTAGAAATAAGTGCTGATAACATGTTGGCTCACTATTTAAAAAGATGGAGAACAAGCTATAGGATGAAAAATACTGTAGTTCTGACGCAGGTACAGCTGTCCAGTGCTAGCTAATGCTACCTACCTACCGAGTTAAAGTATCAATATAATATTGCAATATGTAACTGTAATGGATTTTTCCCCCTATTACTATTGGTGGGTGACTTGACTTGATATGGTTGCGACTGTGAGCGAGGGAGTGTTTTTGCGTTAGATGTGTGGCTGTGATTATATAAAGGACTCTTCGGGACGACTCCTTTAGATTTGATGCACCATGCTTGTTATGTCGAAGGTTCTTTGAAAGTCCCTACTTCAGGCATTCCTTTCCTCTTTTTTGATTTTAATGAAAAACATGTGCAAATCTCAGACAGAATTGCACAGCAAGAGAAGAAAAAAGTCTGTTCCTCTTCAGATACTGCTGTTTTGAAGCTCCAGTCTCTCGTAAAGTAGGCCAATGGCGTGGTGGGGAGTGTTTGTGTAGTGGGGGAGTGGTAGTCTTTGTAGGGTAAGATTATGGTATATTCGTACTGTTGGCCAGGGGAGGATAGCTAGTCTGTGTAGGATTTAGATTCTATTTAGATAATTTTGTAAAATGTAGTCACTCAGGTTGCGCTGGGCAAAGTAGAGCTGTTTAGCAGATCCATTCTGAGCCGAATCTCAGAAGGGGTTGTTAGTGACTAAGTCTAGTCCACATATGAACATTCCAGACAGGCTCTTATTATATTACCTGCCCATTTAATATCAGTCATCACCACTGCCTGGGTAGAGCTGATTCCCGTTGAAGGGGCTGTGTGCTGGGATCTGTCTGCCAGGTGTGCTGGTGTAATCTCTCGTGGACAGATTCTCGTGGACAGAGGGTTTTCTTCATTGATTATTTGGATGAATCAGGATTGGGTGAAGGCGGTGCTTAAACGGATGCATTGATTTTCAACCTGTTTTCGTGTGATAAACGGTTTCCACTAGATTCCACAGCCACGAAGTCAAAAACTCAACAAAAATGTGCTTTTTGGCCATTTACAAACACATGAAATTAGCGTAAGGGAGGGTTTTGGACGAGAGTTTCCGTTTGCAAGGGAGGAGTCTTCGCTGCGTTCCTTTGCACAAAGGTAATCACAATTCTTAATGGCATTCCCCCCAGAACTAAAACAAGAAATGACAAACTTTCGCAATATAATTTTACTTCTGGGTAACCAAGATCAGTTGTGGTGTGCTTGTGGCGTGGTGAGGTGGTTGTGTGTGTATAGTGGTCCGGCACTTCTCAATGGAACTGGTTTAGTTGGTGTTATGTCTCCTTTGGACCTGTGTGTGTGGGTGTTTGTGTGGGTGGTAGTGTTTGTGTGGGTGGTAGTGTTTGTTGGGTGGTAGTGTTTTGGATTGTGTGTGTGCGCGCGTGTGTGTGCGTGCGTGAACAGAGGGCAGTGGTGTCCTTTTACTGCAGCTTATAAACCTGCTGATGCACAGGCCCAGTTAATGGGGCGTCTCGGCAGAAGTGGCCCTGTATCTTTTCCTGCTGCCTAGTGTAAATATTAGCTTTCCTCTGGCCACATGCTCTATCCTCATGTCTCTTCTCCTGTCTGAAACACTTCATCCTCACTGGGTTCACAAGCTGAGAGAAAAAAGTATAACATCTGTCCTGTTTGATTGTGTTATAATGCACCACACACACTCCCATATTGAGAAATGTTTTTTATGTTCCCTATTTGGAGAAAGTATTTTTAGTGTGTATTCTTCTTAGAGCTTCTCACTACTGCTTGGATATGAAAAAGTTCAGCCTCGATAACAGAACCTCAGATGCAGGCTCCAGTTGCAAGAGGAGTATCATTTGTTTTCATGCTTGAAAAGCCAGGGCACTGAATGTTTGTTTTTCAGATATTGCTAAGATGGTTCGCTGTCAAGCTGTGACATGAAAGTCATGATTAGATTTTTGGAGCTCTAGAAATAGTGATTCCATTCTTATCAACAAGCAGATTAAAAACAAAGGAAGGGAAACCAAGCCATGTTTTAGTTATTTACTAGGAGGAAACATTGAATTCATAGTAGCAGCATGAAGCCATATATGTCTGTCTTTTCTGTCCGTCTGGCTCTTACGCTGAAAAAGTGTGGTGGAACCGATGCCATTTCATTTTTAAAATTGTATTATTTCCACTCTCAACCCCTTCACACATGCGCACACACATACGTACATTTTCGGTCTATTATTTAAACATTGCACCTCAGGACTCAATGGCTGAAATTGCATGTTAATTTTGAACAGCAATAACTTTCCAATCTCATATCTGGCTGCACGCTGCCTCTGTTCCCAGGGCGAACGAAGGTCCAGCGTTTCTGTAACGTTTGTCTTGCTTAAATGGGTCCTGGGGAGTGTGACTTAATTAAAAGCTTAAATGATATTCCCTCCTAGTGAGCACTAGGATGAGTTTTTCCTGTGGCTACTGAGCTCCACTCCACCAGCTCTCCTTTCATAGAAAGTCTGTTTTCTCCTTGGTGATTTGAAGTGTTGAACAGTGACTTCAGCACGTTTTGTGCAAGCTTTATTGAATTGTGACCTCCATCGAATCATTTCAACTGTCGAAAAGAGAAAGAGGACATGCTCCTTTTTTAGAAGGCTTTTTAGATTTAATTACGTTTTTGATTGAGGCCGTTGATGTGTGGCTTTATAAAATTGTCTTACATTTTCTCTGATCACCTTTTAAAATCAAACTTTCACTCCATCTGGATGTTTATCCAGTGAATGTAGCATGAACCTCCAAGGACAGTTATTCAGTGTGCCAGAACTTCTCAATAGACCAGCTATTATTCTCAATACTGTTCAATTTCAGACTCGCACGGAATGTTACGCTTGATACAGCAGTCAACTGGTCAAATCTGACTTTTGTGGGAAACACACCTGTGCATCTCACAAAAGTTAACACACTAAATATTTCCATTTAATGTTGTGCCGGTATAGTGAGTTTTCTATCAATTCTACATTAGGGTATGCAGGCTGTATATCAATATCTACAACATAAACAAATTGAAACAAATCATGTTTTGTTCCAGCCCTATTCACCATGAGCCCTGCTGAAAGGTAGTGTTGATCGAATGCTCAACTCTTGGAAATAGACTGGACCTTCTCTCCTAAAGTACAGATGGTCACATTAATCTGTGATGCGTTGCTTGGTCATGGAATATTGTAAACACGGTCTTGTATAAACTTTAATTTACAATCCAAAATGGGTAAATCACGTTTGAGTTGTCACAATGTCAGTATGCTCATTAAAGTATTTAACACTGGGCCTTTTGAGTTTCCCTTACATTGCAACTGTCTCCTCTATACAGTTTAGAGTAATCTCACACAGTTCTTAACCTCTTAGGGGTCCAATCCTGTGAACGTGTTCAATTTTGCCAACATCTGGTGAAATGCAGAACGGCAAATTCAAATTACAGAAATACTAATTTCAAACATTCATGAAAATACAAGTGTTGCACACCATTCAAGAGCTTAGAATCTTGTTAATCTAACAGCGTTGTCAGGCTTTACGGCGAAAGCAGAACATTTGATTGTCTGAGGACAGTGCCCCGCTCAAATATTCAATTAGCATAATAACATAACCAGCAGAGGTGTCACAAAACTCATAAAAATAGCATAAAATAAATTGCTTACCTTTGAAGAGATTCATCTGATGGCATACCCAAGCGTCCCGTTTACACAATAAAAGGTCCTTTTGTTCGATAAAGTCCCTCTTTATATCCATAAAGCTCCGTTTCGTTGGCGCGTTTCGTTCAGTAATCCACCTGCCCAAAGGCGTTCATCCATGCAGACAAACAATATCCCAAAAGTACCTGTGAAGTTTGTCGAAAAAAGTAAATCAGCATTTGTAATCAATACTCAGATACCCTAAAATGAATATAAACTAAAATATTTCAGACGGAATATAACCTGCTGAATGGAAGAGAAAAAGAGCTAAGCGCGCACTCCCTGTTACGCGCAAAATCCACAATAGGACACATGACGTGACTCGTCTTTCTCCCTGGTTTTTCATGAGAATAGCTTCAAACCTTTTTCTAAAGGCTGTTGACATCTAGTGGAAGCCATAGGAACTGCAATCTGGGAGCTATTCCCCTATATAGCCAATAGGCCTTAAACTGAAAACTGGCCACCTCAAAAAATCCCACTCCCTGGATGGATTTTGCTCAGGTTTTTGCCTGCCATATCAGTTCTGTTATACTCACAGACATTATTAGTTTTAGAGTGTCAGTGTGTTTTCTATCCACAGCTACTAATTATATGCATAGCATAGCTTCTGGGCCTGAGTAACAGGCAGTTTACTTTGGGCACGTTTTTCATCTGAACTTCAAAATACTATAGCCCAAACAGGTTAATGGTTTTGGACTGTTTGTTCAGTGTTTGTGCTAGGCCAGATGTTTGAGCCCTCTGTCAAAGGACCAGTCAACTTTAACCTTCGACCTTTACTCACCCCCCCAACTGTAATGCCCCTGAAAACACTATGCACTTCAACATTGGAGGACGATGTATTGGGTCAGTTACTTAAAACTTGTGTTGAGTCAAGTTGCCTTTTATGTGTAGTTTTCCTTTATCACTTGACTAGCCACAGTGTTCCAAACCCACCACTGATGATGTAGAAGAGTCCCATCTGCTGAGTTGTCAGGTGCTCAGCCGTATTGATCTGGCTGTAATTGATTATGATAAAGTCTGAAGATAAGGCTTCTGTTAAACTGTACTGGGCTTTTGCAGGGCCCTGTAATTGCATATGCACACTGTCCCTGTGCTTATCGCTCTGCTTTCTCCCAGCACCATACAGCTCTGTCAGCTTAAAGACCGCGGCAGCACGGCGGGTTATGCCTCCAAGGACACTCCTCATCAACACCAGAGACTGACAGCCCCCGCAGCAGTTGTGCTACAACACTAAACTTTATACACACCGATCCACTCCATAAACTACACTGGTGCTCCTGCTGCTGGGGGTAAAGGGATGTCCTGTCCTCCGCTTCAACTTTAAAAAACACAGTGGGTTTGGCCACCCGACATGCTAACAGATTGTGTGTGGTGTAGCTGACAGTGAGCTCCCACCCTCATCCCCAAACCATTGACCACCACGAATCAGAACACATATGGTTTACCCGCAACTATACACACAACAGTTTCTAAATACTTTGGCCCGAGTTTAGTTATTGTTTGGTTGCTGCGGTTATTGTAATTAAAATGGCAACATTTTATCGCTCAAATCTTATCTTAATCAGTTGTTCTTGTCAGTGCTATTGAATCCATTACTGTAAGCTGTTTTCAGAACATCACAGGCAGGCAGTTTACTGTGCTGAGAGTGATAAGCCCTGTCAGACAGTGCAGAGAGGATTTTGGTATCTTGTCCGGAATGGGCTGGTATGTGGATAAATGAGTGTGCTGTAGAGGGCCGTATAAGGTTTCATAAACACACAGTTTATCTGTCAGGCGGACGGCTGCAGTTGCTTGGTACTGCCTGGCCTCTCCAGGTGCTGCTGGAGTGAAGGAGAAGTTCTGTTAAAGTTGTAAGAAAATCAAATCAAGTTTTATTTGTCACATGCACCGAATACAACAGGTGTAGACCTTAGAGTGAAACGCTTACTTACAAGCCCCTAACCAACAATGCTTTAAGCAGTGAAGAAAAAAATAAGTGTTAAGTAAAAAATTGAAAATAAAAGTAACAAATAATTTAACAGCAGCAGTAAAATAACAAGTGAGGCTATATACAGCGGGTACATGTACAATGTCCGGGGGCACCGGTTAGTTGAGGTAATATGTACATGTAGGTAGAGTTAAAGTGAATATGCAGAGATTATAAACTGAGAGTAGCCGCAGCGTAAAAGAGGGGTCTGGGTAGCCCATTTGATTATCTGTAAGAAGAACCGAATGCATGTGCGTTCACTGTGTATGGCTCCCAAACCATTACTTTATCTCTGGTAATACATTCTTGTTTTGACTGGCATGCTCATCTAAATTAATGTTTGCCTGTCTGGGCCATGGTGAATGGAGGGAGGTAGATATTTATTTGTATAATCTGGTTAGATTTGGTTGTTTGTGCTAATCGGAGAGGCGTATAATCTGGAGTTTGGGTTGCTCTAATCTGGAACCAAAGACATACCCACATTCACAACCCACTTGAGCAGACTGGAAGGAGAGCGTAAGAAGGAAAGACGAGAAGATGGTGGATGAGAGAGAAAAATGACTCCGGAAAGAGATGATGGAAAAGAGGAACCAACAACAAGGAGGAGGATGTGGAGAAGCTGTATTATTCTGGCAGACTGAATGGCAGAACAGACCCATCTGCCGTGTGTGGGCATATGGGCCCGGCTTGGCATTATTAAGGGAAACTGCCTGTTAGCGCCAGCTGCCAGCCTAGTGTAGCGTGGCCTGGCGCTCTCTCTGCCCCCTCCACCACCTCCTGTATCCCCTGCCCTCAGAGCAGCAGCTGAGATAGGGTGTGGCTCCCAAGACATTCTCTAAACCTGGAGGAGACGTTTATGTTCCAGGCGCAGAATGTAAATAAGGTGGGAAATCATTTCTGGGAGATGTTGTGTTTTTAACTTGTCCCTCTACTGGCAAGTATGCATTTCAAAGTTTGTTGATTTTATAATAAACTTAATCTTAAGAGGTTAAATCTTGCTGGTTTCTAGAGATATTGGCCATTGGCTGACCTCTGTACTAATCAAGTGATTCTATTGTGCTTCACTTGGGAAATTAATGTAAAAAATGGAGGCTGTGAATCATTTTAGATGTGTTGAGTGAAACACATTGTTCCAGATCCATACCCGTCTTTACTCTTTCCACATCTGCAGCTCTATAGCCATTGGAGCAGCTCTAATCACCAGAGGTATTCCCTTCCTGAGCTCATAACTCCTCCTGGAATAGAGAAATGTTTACCCCACTTTGTTCCCATTATGCCCGCATCTCCAATTTTTCTCCAGACGTTGTTGGGCTTTTTGTAACACCTAATTGTGTCTACAGTCTGAAGACGCCACACCTTGTGATAAGTGCTTTCCCACAAGGTAAACTTGGCAGGGCTCGAGTAGAACAAACAAACAACTCAACAAACATGCAGTTATTTCGGAGCCTGTTGCTCTGCATCCCAATGAGGCTGATGGATTAGCGCTCCGCTCCAGTAATGGGCTGAGAGGAGGAGTGCCAGAAGTCCCATTCTGCTTTCATCAGTGGCTCGCTGCTTCTCACATTTGTAATGGTGTCTGAGACTGCTGTTTTCCACATTTTCCTTCCTTATCTAAACTTCTTTGGTGTGTAACTGCAGTAAATGGCCTGTTTCCCCCACAACCGACTAGTTAAAGTTTACTGTCCGAAACGTGGACGCCAGATTAGATGGACGACAATAAGGCTCTTATGTTTGGTTCACAAGTAACCCAGGGGGCTTTTAGTCGTGGTGGAATGGGTTTATGTTTGAGAGTGTGTTTGTGAGTCCATCCGTTCGTAAGTTTACACGTCTTTCCAAGAGTGTGGTGTGCTCTGCTTGGTCTCTCTCCGAGAGCGGAGTCCTCTCTGACTTCTACTGAAGGGCCAGGGGTCGTATTTGAACTAATTGGGTTCGCCTCGCTCTGGTCATGACATTCTGGGGTCACACTGCTTTCAAATGTCAGCCTCCAGCTGTGTTCCATGCCAGCCAGGCCTGAGCGCAGCAGAGCATCAATGCCACAGCCTCTCTACCCATTCAACCATCTTTGCAGTAACCCTTGCCAAGGACTGTTCACCCACACACCTTTTGAGAACCGTTCATGAATTAATCTTTTGTATACAATGACCGTACATTTCTCACATCCCAACTAAAGTCAGCTTTTAGTGTTATAGAGTTAGAAGGAAATTGTTATTGACGTTTTTAAGCTCTGCAGTTAAGTTGTATTGTAAAGGCCCTTCAGTGAACTCACTTCTGATGTAGGAGAGAGCTGGGCTCTTTCTGAATGGTGGATGATCTGGAAAGGGCTGTAATATTCGGCTGCGTCAGTAGCTCTGTGGTGTAGTCTAGGCCAGTGTGGCGTGATAGTGTTTGAAGGTAATCACAGACCGGTCATAGCGTACGGCAGCAGTCAGTCAGACTACGCATGGCAGAAGCCTAAACCCCTAATTGATTCCATGGTAATGTTTTGAGTTAATGTTTACTTGATGGCGTGCTGCTGTGCGCTTGGCTTCCAAAACACTCCACACTCTTCCAACTGTTGCCTAGCAGCAGTGAGGTTTGGTCCGAACCGTCATGACTTCAACCACAACCCATTATCTGATTTTTATCAGTGTCAAACTCCCAGGCTTAAACCATTTCTCAGACCTCTATTGAATTCTAAGTCCACAGCGTTGGAGAATTCTTTACCGTAATTACCAGGCTAATGAAGTGCTGTAAAGCGGATGGGCGATCTTAAGCAGCAATCACTTTGGCTGAATCAATCCTGACTGCTTTGTTTCACGCGTCCCTTTTTACTTGGTGTTGATGTGATTTAAGAGGTGCCTTAATGGACTCTGCGGCTCTCTGTTGAAGCCATATCTACATATCTCCCTCCACCTCCCTTAGGTCTTTGATCGAAGCCCACCCTCTCAGGCTGTTATCTAGGCTCACACACAATGGGGCCCTCAGTGCTCCAGGTCTTCCCTTTCTTTAGCTTCCTCTTCCCATCTCTTCCCTCTCTGGACGGGACAATGGGCTCTGTGGAGCCGCTCATGCTTTTGTGATGTCAGCATTTGATTCCATTTTCATCCAGCTCTCTCATGGGTTTACATTCTGTTCTTAATGACACACACACACACACACACACACACACACTCTTCCCCTCTCCCCATCTCTTTGTTGGTGTTTGTGGTGGTGGGCCGTCTCTGGGAGGCATCTCATTGTGAATCATGTAATCTGCTCTTTCTGGGTTATTGCCTCTATTTTCCACTGGCTGTGTTCTGAGAGGGGAGATATTGTGTTGACCTGCGTGGAGCTGGCCTGTTTCCCCCCCCGAGTGGAGGAATGGTGTTCTATTTCCCCTCCACTGCAGTGTCTAAACGATACTGTACTGACACTGCCAGGCAAGACAAAATGGCACAGTCACTATGTGGCCTGAAATACCCCAGCCTAAATGGTCAACTTGGTTATATAAGGGCCATACTGTAGCTGGGTCAGTCATGCTAGGCCTATGTATTCAGAATAGTACTTCCTAGCCATGTCCTAGCCCTGGGCTTTGTCATAGCCAGGATGGACATATTGTACTATTTATTATTACATAGCCTGACAAATTCAGTCTGAAGTCATTCTCTGGTTTTCTAAAGCAGTGCCCTCATTTGGTGTAGACACATTATGATCCACCTACAGTACTGTTAATGCTGTAGACATGTTATGATCCACGTACAGTACTGTTAATGCTGTAGACATGGTATGATCCACGTACAGTACTGTGTTAATGCTGTAGACATGTTATGATCCACCTACAGTACTGTTAATGCTGTAGACATGGTATGATCCACGTACAGTACTGTTAATGCTGTAGACATGGTATGATCCACCTACAGTACTGTTAATGCTGTAGACATGGTATGATCCACCTACAGTACTGTTAATGCTGTAGACATGACACGTCTAACTGGCAGGCTTTAGTTAGCTACAGTGATTTATACACTTCAATTATTTCTAATGAAATCATTAATTGGCCATTCAGAACCCATCAGACTGCCATTAGGTTGAGCTCTGCTCCTTCTTAAGGTCTGGGTGGGCGGTTCAGCACTCTCTCTCTGAACATTAAGCCTTTTTCATTTTTGATTGCTGAGGGACTCATTTAGTCTTGCTGGTCTGACAGTGCTCCAACTTCACACTTCCTGTCTCTGGCTCTGTGCTCTGTCATTCTTAGCGGGGGAGGAAGGGAGGGATTGATGCCCAGCCCAGCCACACCACCAGACTACAGTCTGCCATCACATGCTGCTCTGTCATTAGGAAAGGTGCAGGGGGCATACGGAAGGTTGACTCAACACTGTGTGTGCGTGTTCACATTTAGCCCAGGACTAGAGGTGTTACTGTGTGGTAATAATAATCTCTGCACCCGCAATAACTGGACTGAGACCAGAGGATTATGGGACAGACATGGCCTGTGCCCTGTTTAACCAGGTCTCTGTGTGTCAGACAATTTCTCTTAACCTCTCAGGGATCATTGGGGCGCTAGCGACCCACTCCCGACACCACCAGGTAAAATGTAAAGCGCCAAATTCAAAATCCCAAAGTTGAATTATTAAAAATCCACCAATATACAAGTGTTTCATACTCATCAAAAGCTCTGTTTCTTGGCAATATCACAGCGCTGTCAGATTTCAAAAAGGCTTTACGGCGAAAGCACTACATTTGATTGTTTGAGGACAGCACCTCACATACTTATCACATAGCCATGAATTCATTAGCCAGCGTGGCACACACATAACACATTTCACAGCAAAAACAAATCAATTACCTGTTGAAGAACTTCTGCTGAGGTCNAGGCACTTCCTGATTCTCTCTTCTTCTCTGTTCTAACTCATCTGAACAGCATGAAACCACTTTCTAGAGACAAAGGACATCCAGAGGAAGCGATAGGTACTACATTCATATGCCCTTTTATGGGCATTTTCATGAGGGAGGGGTTCCAAATGAGGCACTCTGTGAAAACCACTTTCTCCAGGACAGAAATTCCTCGGGGTTTTGCCTGCCATATCCGTTCTGTTTTACTCACAGACAAATGGTTAACAGTTTTACAAAATTCAGAGTGTTTCCTATCCAATGGTACCAAATATGTGCATATCCTATTTTCTGGGCCTGAATGGGAGGCATTTTACTTTGGGCACGCCAGGCTCTCCAAAACGGTCAAGTTGTGCAGTGATCCCTAAGAAGTTAAACATACGTGCACTGTACACACTGTGTCCCAACCCATCTTACTCAGTGAGGTCACGGCCAGGGCAGCAGCTGTGATCCTGACGTTGACCTTGTTTTAACCAGGGCCCGTAGCGCTCCACTACCCTCCGTCAGGTCATTAGTGCAGCTCGTTCTCAATTAGTGTAGCTGTAATGCTGAGCTGTAATGCTGAGCTGTGTGTTAGGCCCTGCTGGAGTACACCAGGTTAGAGACTGTTCCACATCTGCCTCCCTCCCTCACTTGGTAGAGTACTGTACAGGATCAGCCTGATATAATTTCTCTATCCTATTTTCCAACTGTGTGCTTTCCTTGACTTCTGTTCTGAACTAGTCCATGCACTTGTGGCAAGAAACTTCTCTACATTGCGGCACTTCCTTTTTAACTTTGTCTGAGCTTTCTAGAGATGGTGTCAATGCAGGGCAGGTAGTTTCCTACTGAGCTCTGAGAGCAGCTGAAGTGTGCGTGTGTGGGTCTTTTGTGTTACCCTGTCTGAGTTACTGTATGTTTACTGCAGCTCTGTCACCCCCTCAGACTCTCCAGGAACTCTGCTGTAACTCGTGAAAATAGCTGTAGGGATTACATGTACTGTTTGATGAATACTGATTATCAAATTTATTGACTTAATTGAATCACAAGAAGATAAATGGATTCCTATGTATATTTTCATGAATCCATAAGTCAGAATGAATTGCACGTTTCATCCTCAACTTTAACACGTGTCAATCTCATTCCCCGGAGGGCCGAGTGTTTGAGAGTTTTCGCTCCTCCGTTGTACTTGATTGATGAATTAAGCTCACTAATTAGTAAAGAACTCACCTGGTTGTCTAGGTCTTAATTGAAAGGAAAAACCTGAAGACACTAGGACCTCCATGGAATGAATTTGACCACTCTACTTTAACAGGACATGTTGTCTGGCTTCTGTCTTCACACCCCCTCATGTATAATACGGGTGGATTTACATTTGTTAAGTATCTAGTGATCTATCTCTCTTCAACATCAGATTTGCAACTTTTCTGTTTTCTCTAGCCTGGGATGTGGTGTGGCCAAAAACCACATTCCTGTGTCTTGTGAGTGCAGCTATTAGCATACCATAAATATCATAGTATATAAACAAACAAAACAAAAATTGCAGTTCAAACTATACAGGAGCTTCTCAACTAAACCATATTGCACAGTGTTGCACACTTGTTTTAATGCAATGATTCACAAATGTGTGGATACTTTAAAAGCAAAAATGCTGTCTACTGGTATAAAGGTAATTCTTGCAGGTTCATGTGGTGTGGGAGAGCCATTGTCTTTGCACTGTACCACTCAAAGGGGGCTATGTCTCCAACATTACCCCCGGAGCAGGGTTTCACATGGTTCCCCTCAGGGTTCCCCTTAGGAAAATGTGGTGCCGGACATTTGACTGGCAACATTTGAATATACCGGACATTTGAGAAATATTTTTTTTGGGCCGAGACCAATATCCAATATTTTCCTTGCCCCCCAAAAAATGATAACCGATATTTACAATTTTAGCAACCTTTTTAAGCATTCTCATACAGTTAAATAGTTAGACCCCTGCGTCCATGTGTGTTAAGGCACTGCATCTCAGTGCAAGAGGCTTCACTACAGTCTCTGGTTCGAATCCAGGCTGTATCACATCCGGCCGTGATTGGGAGTCCCATAGGGCGGCGCACAATTGGCCCAGCGTTGTCCGGGGTAGGCCGTCATTGTAAATAAGAATTTGTTCTTAACTGACTTTCCTAGTTAAATAAAGGTTACACACACACACCACACAGTTATTTTGTTGGCATTTACTTATGTCCCCATTACCAGTAAAACATAATCAAAACCTATTTCTTTCACTTACTTGCTGTGCTGTTTATTTGTTCAGTCATTTCATTCTCAACCAGGATTTCTATGGAACGCCGTTTGGGTCTTTGCGTGTAAAAAAAGATACACGTCTATTTGACGTGTCAAATAATAAAAATTTGACCAATCAGGACCTGAATATGACTGCAGTCACACAACGTAACACGTTCGTACATTTTTTTACGTAGTTATTACACATTGATTATACTATCACTCGTATTTCATATGTCACAACGATTCATCGATACGTATGCTATGATGCTGGTAATGTTGTCTCGCGTACCTACAGTGCTGGTCAAAAAAAAAATCTAGCTAGCTCATGGATGTAAACAGTGTTCTCCCCAAAAACATTTCAAAATGACATGTTTCTGTAGCTATAGTTAGCTAGATAACTACATAGCTAGGTGTCATCTTAAATAACCCTAATTTATAAGAGTTATTATTTGATTAATGGTGGTCGGACCCATCTATGTGAAGCTAGCCACAATAAGGATTAGCCACAATAATGGACTTTGCGGTTAGCCTTCAAAATAAAAGTATGTCATTGACAGTGATGCAAATGAATACAAATAGTAGAATTATGCCATAATTGAATAGATCATGCTAAACGTGGTTGGAATGTTATGTCAAATTAACAAATTGTCTTTTGTTGGTTTTATAATCTGAAATCACACTGAATGTATTATACTTTGGAATACATTGGGGGCATACTTATTTCACTGTACAGCCTTACCCCATGTCGTTGATCCACAATCATGGATCAGTCTACTCGGTGACACCCAGAGAACAGTAGCGTCGTAGCTCTTATTGCGGGACTCTGATACAACTGACTTGAGACACACATTTATTTTCAAGCTATGTGTATTGAACACTATTCCAGAGGAAAAACAATACTGCGTGGATGTTTTGGCGTCTGATAACTCTGAGGAGGAAAAATTGCTTGGGTATTGAGTAGACTGATACCCAATTTCTTTAATCCCCAATCCTTAGGTAAAGCTGTACAGTGCAATATGAATGTCAATACACACAATAGGCTGAATGGGTAGGTGATTTCAAATCAAATGTTATTGGTCACATACACATGGTTAGCAGATGTTATTGCGAGTGTAGCGAAGTGCTTATGCTTCTCGATCCGACAGTGCAGCAATATCTTAACAGGTAATATCTAACAATTCCACAACAAAACCTAATACACACAATCTAGTAAAGGATGGGATGAGAATATATAAGTATAAAATATATGGATGAGCAGTGACAGAGCAGCTAAGATGCAATAGATAGTGAAGGATACAGTATATACATTTGTAATGTGAGATAGATATATATATATATATATATATATATATATGTATGTGTGTGTGTGTGTGTATGTATATATGTGTATGTAAACATTATTAAAGTGACTAGTGTAACATTTATTAAAGTGGCCAATGTTATCAAGTCTGTAGGTTGGCAGCCACCTCTGTGCTAGTGGTGGCTGTTTAATAATCTGATGGCCTTGAGATAGAAAAACAGCTTCTATCTCTCTGTCCCAGCTTTGATGCACCTGTACTGATCTCACCTTCTGCATGGAAGCTGGGTGAACTGGTAGTGGCTCGGGTGGTTATTGTCCTTGGTGATCTTTTTTGCCTTCCTGTGACATCGGGTGTTGTAGGTGTCTTGGAGGGCAGCTAGTTTGCCCCCGGTGATGCGTTGTGCAGACCGCACCACCCTCTGGAGAGCCCTGCAGTTGTGGGTGGTGCAGTTGCCGTACCAGGCGACGATACAGCCCGACAGGATGCTTTCAATTGTGCACCTGTAAAAGTCAGTGAGGTTTTTCGGTGACGAGCCAAATTTTTTTCAGCCTCCTGAGGTTGAAGAGGTGCCGTTGCCATTGGACCATTTCAGTTTGTCGGTGATATGTACACCGAGGAACTTAACTTTCCACCTTCTCCACTGCTGTCCCGTCGATGTGGATCGAGGGTGCTCCCTTTGCTGTTTCCTGAAGTCCACAATCACCTCTTTTTGTTTTGCTGACATTGAGTGAGGTTATTTTCCTGACATCACATTCCGAGGGCCCTCACCACCTCCCTGTAGGCCGTGTCGTTGGCACTGTATTGTCCTCAAAGCGCGCAAATAAGTTGTTTTAATTTGTCTGGGAGCTGGATGTTGATGTCCGCAATGGGGCTGGTTTTCTTTTTGTAATCCGTGATTGTCTGCAGACCCTGCCACATGCGTCTTGTGTTTGAGCCGTTGAATTGCGACTCCTTTATCTCTATACTCACGCTTTGCTTGTTTGATTGCCTTACGGAGGGAATAACTACACTGTTTGTATTCGGTCATGTTTCCAGCCACCTTGCCATGATTAAATGCGGTGGTACATGCTTTCAGTTTTGTGCAAATGCTGCCATCAATCCACGGTTTCTGGTTAGGCAAGGTTTTAATAGTCACAGTGGGTAGAACATCTCTTATACACATCCTTATAAACTCGATCACCGAGTCAGCGTATTCATCAATGTTGTCTGAGGCTATCCTGAACATATCCCAGTCCACGTGATCAAAGCAATATTAAAGCATGGAATCAGATTGGTCTGACCAGCGTTGGTTAGACCTAAGCACGGGCGCTTCCTGTTTTAGTTTCTGCCTATAGGAGGGGAGTCATGGTCAGATTTGCCTAAAGGAGGGTGTGGGAGGGCTTTGTATGCATTGCGGAAGTTAGAGTAGCAGTGGTCGAGTGTGTTACTCGCTCATGTACTGCAATCGATATGCGGATAGAATTTAGGTAGCCTTGTTCTCTGATTAGTTTTGCTAAAATCCACAGCTATAATAAATGCAGCCTCAGGTTATATGGTTTCCAGTTTGCATAAAGTCGAGTGAAGTTCCTTGATGGCCGTCTTGGTATCCGCTTGCGGGGGGATATACAAGGCTGTGACGATAACCGAGGAAAGTTCTCTTAGGATATAATACGGTTCCGCATTTGAGGAATTCTAGGTCAGGTGAACAAAAGGACTTGAGTTCTTGTATGTTGTTTCAATTACACCATGAGTCGTTAATCATGAAACATACACCCCTGCCCTTCTTCTTACCAGGAGGTGTTTGTTCCTGTTGGCGCAATGCACTGAAAATCCCTTAGGCTGTATGGACTCTGACAGCATGTCCCCAGCTAGCCATGTCTCTGTGAAAGAGTTATAATCCCGGATATCTCTTTGGAAAGCAACTCTTGCCCTAATTTCGTTGACTTTGTTAACTAGGGACTGGACATTGGCGAGTAATATACTCGGAAGCGGTGGGTGGTGTGCGCCCATCCGAAGCCTCACTAGAAGACCACTCCAGCACCCTCTCCTCCAACGGTGTTGTTTTGGGTCGGCCTCTAGAATCCGTTCAAATGCCCTGGGAGGTGCAGACAAAGGATCTGCTTTGGAAAGTCATATTCCTGGTCGGATATCTCTCTGATATCCGATTAGTTCTTCCCGACTGTATGTAATAACACTTAAGGTTTTCTGGGCTAACAATGTAAGAAATAATACATAAAAAAACAATACTGCACAGTTTCCTTAGGACTTGAAGCGCAGTTGCCATCTCTATCGGCACCATCTTGTTTGATTGAATGTCAAAACACACAATGGGCCGACTGGGGAGGTGATTTCATACAGTCACAGTCCTGCGATAAGAGCTACAATTCTAATATTTTCATAAACTCTTCAGTTGTCTTCTATGGGTGTCACCGAGTAGACTGATACCCCATTTTATTGCTTCACATTCCAACCTCGTTTAACATTATCAAGTCTAAATATGCTATGATTCCACCAATTTTAACCTTCCGCATCACTTTAAATGAGGTACTTTTATTTTGAAGGCAAACCGCAAATTCCACTATTGTGCCTAATCCTTATTGTGGCTAGCTTCATAACACAACCTGGTCTGGTTGAGCCTCACTAGCCAGATGAAGCTAGCTGGCAGCTTATAACGTTAGCTTTGGGCAACAGGGTTAAGTAGCTGGCTAGCTATTTATTTTCATGAACTGAAGTTCAATTTCAATAGGTGAACAACAAGTGGTAATACTTAGTCACAAGGATTCCTAAATCATTGCTAAGAATGAAAATATTCAGTTTCTACTGGTCATTGTTTTCAGGCAGGTTGTATTGGTGCTAGCTAGGTACCAAGCTAAAGCTAGCCAGCTACCACAGAAGTTGCAGTCGAACAAATAATGCTTTATTACCAACCCGCAATTGTAAACACATTGTTCGTGGCCGGTGTTTGCTTGTTTGCAGACTTTTTTTGTACAGATTTGACAGTGCTACTGATAGTAGTGGTGGCACTTGGCTTGCATGTGCAAATTCAGAACACACAACATTTTATAATAGAACTGTTATTTGATGTGTCAAATGAAAAGCTTATTTAACGCGTCAAATATTGTTATTTGACTTGTATCTTTTTTGACGCGCTAAGACCCAAACGGCGTTCCATAGTATGTATGTCGTGAAGTTAATAGCAGTGACGCTATTACTGTGTAACTCCGGTAGGGCAATATCTGAAAAATAGCGCACTTGGTAGTGTGTACCGGTGCTCGACCAGTCGCGAAAGAAAACATCACCCACGGCAGAGAACGGTTGATTGTCAAGGGCAATAAATTCCATTATCTTGGCGTTATTGGATTTTGCCTTTTGAGTTTTCTGGCTGAATTTTTTATTTTTTTTTACTCTTTCAAATGACTTGTTGACTACTCGATCCACACAGAAGACATTGTGGGCTAGGTTAGGAATGCTGTGTTGCACGTGTAGTGCAACATTTTACGTGCCGTCATTACGTCATGTACGTGCGTTATATAGTCAGCTTTGACATCGGTTTTGCACACCGGCATTAAACTAGACAACGGGCCGATACCGATGTTGGCATTTTTAGCTAATATCGTCTGATTACGATATGTTCACCGATATATCGTGCATCCCTAATTAAAAATGATTTGCCAGTAGCTTGTCGGCTTGGTTCATGATGACTGCTAGCTAAGACTTTGAAGTAAGATGTTGACATGATCAGTCCAGTCAAAGCTACTGTGCATATAACGTGATTTGACATTTTTTCTGTGGCCAATGACCTTGAGCCTTCTTGGAAGGGCACTTGTAATATAACTCTATGACCCGAAGGGCTGACATTTTGGATGTCTACCCTTACTAAGGACTTAAACTTGGCGATGACGTAGTGTCCCCATGAGTGACAGAACACTGAGCCAATCCTGGCGCAATGCTCCTATTTTCTGCTGGCTCGCCCCACCACCACAGAAAGCACTGAGCTAGGCTGAAACACCTGCATTTAGGAGCTGCCTCACTCAAGAAAACAAAAAAGAGATGAAGCCTGCTTTCCGTTGCAGTTTGATACCACTTTCAAGACAACTTGAAAAAAAACAAGCTCCGACTGGGGGAAGATAAACATTTTGAACGGTCATCCAACTCGGAATTCGAAGATCACTGACGTCATGATTTGACCTCGTTCCCAGTTGTCTTGAAAGCACAACGAGACCTCAGCAACAGTGCTTGCGCTGTCTGACAGATTTTCTACTCAAAGGCTCTGTATCTGTATGCTATACGGGTGGGATGATAAACAAGATCCATAACGAATAAAATGTACACGCACCAATTTAATTCCACCAAATTATGCAAAGTAACTTATAGACAGATTTTTTTTTTTGTTTTTTTTTTAATTTATTTTATATATTTAATTTTTAAAAATATATATATATTTTTTTTTTAAAGCATGACCAGTAATGTATTTACATGGACTGGTATTTCTGTCAATGAATAGGCTGAAAAGCATTATTTTACATTAGGATTTTTTCTTCTACCTGCGCCAATTTTATTTATTGGCTTTTCTATTTTTTGATAGGACGAAAGCCAGCTATTACCGGGTAATGGAAACCTTGTCCCGGAGGTAGTGTGAGAGACATCTCTTAAAGAGATTCTCTTGACAATTTTTAACTACACAAGTATCTCCTGGACCTAGTTTGTGTCGTGGAAGTTGTGTAAAGAGGCCCCTTGCAAATGGAATGCATTATCTCCCTAACATGTAGTGATGCTGGGATTAATGACTGTGTTTGTGTGTCTGAAAGTATTGGGTGATAATATTAATAATCCTATGTGTATGTGTCTATCTGCAGGTATTTGGTGACATCTATCACTTCCGGCACCGTTCTGTGGAGAAGAGGTCTCTGTCGGATCACAGAGGGACGCACGTCCATCTACAAAAGGAGCCTCAGGTAAGACGCCTTGGGAGGAGGTGTGAGTGTGTGTAGATGATGGTAGGTGGGTGAGTGTATCAAAGCGGATGAGTAGGTTGAGAGTGAGTGTGCAGCTAGACAGCGTGGAGGGATGTGAGTGTAGGGGAGGATGGGTTATATCAATAACATGACTTCACCAGCCGCAACAGAGTGTGCGGGTTGGATTGGGCTTGTTGAAAGATGATTAATTAATCTAGAGTCATACTGTAATGCACCTCCCATTAACAACACAGGCAGTGTGAGAGAGGTGAGAGGTGATGGAGGGGGCAGTATGTGAAAGAGGTTGAGAGTCACTGGACTGTAGCTAGGTTGGATTTGTTAACTTATATTCCATAACATGACTGGAGGAGCCGTTGGTACTTCATCACCACCTGTGGAGCAGCCATTAGGCAGGCAGCGGGGGTAAGGGTCGACGCAGAGGGGACCACCGTGAGCTAACAACCACAGGGCAGAGTGCCAGAGACCTGAGCTCTCATTTATCACCCGCTTTTAATGGATGTCTCTGACACCCTACAGCATCTGCCCGGTCCGTTTCCTTTCCCTGCTTTACGTTAGGGCTGGGAGGTGAGAGCCTGCTAAACATGTTATTCACATACACACATGTATACAGTGCTAGGCTATACTGTGGTGTCTAATGACCCCATTTTCAAACCACTTCTGAATAGATTAGGTTTCCAGTTTGATTTCTGATGCCTGTCTTGTCTGATGATTTCTCTTCCACTCCTATTGTGTCTGTGTAGTGGGTGTTTGAGTGATTGGGCCCTGTTTAAAAGGTCTGCGATTTAGTGTGGCTGGTGCTGTGTCTAGTTCCCCCCTCTGTGGTCTCCTGGTCTCACGTTTCCCTCTGTAGCTCTTTGGGCTCTGGCTGTGTTTCCATGGCTGTGAAAGGCGAGCGTTTGAATTGCGGCACAATGAATGTCCTGCCATCTGCAGCAGCCGCTCAGAACCGCTCCACTGTTTGTCACTCAGCGCAGCTCAGGTCCAGATGGGAAGATCAGAGAGAGGGTTTGTAACAAACCCACAGACTGATGTCCAGGAAAACCTAACATGCACACAGTCAGACAGTCACACTCACCACTAGTTCCTCCCCTGACTAACTAATGTTGGTGCTGCTGTGGGCTGGTTCTGCTAATGGGGGCGGCTGGCTCAGAGAGAACCATTACCTGCCTTAGTCTCTGCTGACAGTTCACATGCTGTACAACACGCTGCTTTAAAGGTATGCAGGACTTGCTGATTCAGAGGTACTTTTCTCCTCCCATGTCCAAAGAACAGAGATGTGTGTATGATTGAGTGTACGTTCTTATGGGGGTGACTAGGTGTGAATGAGCAAGACCTGCTCTTCTGACTAACTGACATCCCCTGGGAACCCACAATTGAAAATCCCCTGTAACTATAGGGTGTCATGGGAAGTCAATTGTGTGTTAAGGGAAGGACTAAGTGCTACTGCAGTCTGCCAGTGGACACCTCCCCTACCCAGCCCTGTTCCTGTCAACTGTAGAGAACCCATGTTTTGGTTTCCCAGCGTTATGGGAGGTCATTCAGCCAGCGAACTGTGTGGCCAAGTCTCGCTGATGTTTTGTCTTGAGCAGGCGCACAGGCCACACAACGCTTTTCCCACTATCTCCTCTTACCGTTAGCAGCACAGCCCCAAAACAAAACTGCTCTCGCCCCAACCTCACCCCTCCGCTCACCACTCAACTGACGGGATTTCCTCTCTCGCCGCCGCTCCATTTCCTGTTGTTGAATTCCTTTTCTCCCAGAGCACCTCAGAGAAAGGGGAGCCTCCCTGCACCTCCCTCCCTCCTCTGCTCAGGTCAGCCCTGTGGCCCACAGCAGTCACACTGGGGGAGATGGATCCCAAACAAAAGCAGCAATAAACCCTGCTCAAAGCCTCTCACATTACTGTGGACTAAACGTCCAGGGACTCTGCCAAAACAGTCTGGCTGACAGACCCCGCTGATCGGGGAGCTAATGCCTGGGCTTGGCCTGGCTGCTCATTCACATCTAATGGTGATGCATTGCTCTAATATTGTGTTGCTGTTGTAAGACCATTGTTGTAGTGAAATTGTGTTAGTTAGGCCTAAACGATATACCCATAGAAATGCTATCAATCCAGCCATCAGTATTACCACAAGTTTTTCCTGGTCAGGCCATGTGGTCAGCGAAAAAAAAACCTGGACCTAATCATTTTACAATCCATACAGCTACCTTTACTACAGCAATGTAACACTACAGCCATGCTCTGCCATGGTAATAGTACTCTAGCTGTGGTTGCTGCTTTGGTGTGGGCCTAAGGTTGTGTTTTGTTTGGTTGTGTTTATGTTTGTACATGGATGGGAAGAGAAGAGAGCAGGAAGGATGGCACAGAGACCTGTCTGCTCAGTTGTAAATGAGAACTTGTTCTCAACTTGCCTACCTGGTTAAATAAAGGTGACATAAATAAATAAATCTGCTGGACAGCAGCGTTTAACCAAGCAGCCGGGGTCCTGTATGTGAATGGTCGGGAGCGAGGAGAAAGGCGGTCTCGGATAGCTGGCATCCGGACCCATTTATAATGGAGATCTTATCTGTTAACTGCTAGCTGGTTTCATCTGTTCTGTTCCACCTCACTCGGTCGGTTTAAGAATTCCCAGGGACTCCCTCTGGCTCGCTCCAATTTTTCCCTTTTCAAACATTTGCTTAATTATCTTTGTTTGCGATAGGGAAACTTTGGCAAAGGCCTTTAAACGTAATGAACATTGGAAACGTCTCTCTTTCTTGACTGAGGATCAGATGGTAATCTGTGGTATACTAAAAACTCAGAGACAAAGTTCTCTTGTCTTATTGTGTTGATTTTAAATCCATCCATTCAAAATGTTTATTCACTCCCTGTCTCGTTGAAAAAACACAAGCCTTATTAATGCTATTTACTGGGGGTGATCCGTTAGGCTAATTTGAAGAGAGCATTCATATGGAAAGGATTGGTTGCACCATGTGATGTTTAGCCTACCCATCCTCAAATCAAATGTTATTGGCCACATACACATGGTTAGCAGATGTTAATGCGAGTGTAGCGAAATGCTTGTGCATCCTCTATGCAGTCAGGCGCTACTGATAACCCTGTGCATCTTAAGAGAGGGGATTTAGCTACTCTGGGATGCTCTCTGTTTTAATCAATAACCTGAGAGATACTGACTGGATGGAGGTTTTCCATCTCGAACATCAAGGTAACAAACTATCAACAGTGTTCTTTCTGGTTGTACTGTGGTTGGCAGAGTTCATGAAAGCAATGACAGGCTCCATTGGCCAAATGCAGACTGTAAACAGTGTTGCTCTGAGTTACCATAGAGACTGTTGTTTTCATGCAAAGTGAGTTTCTCCCTAATGTACTGTGTGTGTTCTCAGTACACACCACATAGTGAGCCCAGTACCAGCAGCTAATCTGCATGCCTGACTGAGTGTGCTTGAGCTGTGATTAAGGGATCTTGTAACAGGGGTTGTTAATGCCTTGTTTGCAGGAGAACGAGCCCAGACTGTGGCATGGCACAATTACAGGGGTCCTCTCCTTCCCTCTTTTGGCCCTCTCACTCTCCGCATGGCTGACCTAGCCTCATTCTGTGGCCGCCAGTAAATTGCAGAGTAAGAGACTTAACAGTCAGGGAAAAACCATGTTGATTCTGGCCATGCAATATCACGGTTTCCTGTTTGAACATTGTTTTTGATTACCCCAGTCGCCTCAGTCGTCATTATTCTGTGGGGAGCTGGTGAGTGTAAAGCTGATGACTGGTCTGTGGGGAGCTGGTGAGTGTAAAGCTGATGACTGGTCTGTGGGGAGCTGGTGAGTGTAAAGCTGATGACTGGTCTGTGGGGAGCTGGTGAGTGTAAAGCTGATGACTGGGTGAAGAGAAGAAAGAGGAAAGCAACACCATCTACTCCGTTCCTTGACTGCAGCCTGGATTAGAGACCAATGGAAACTGTTGCTTCCTGACAGGAAGCCACATGGACTCATGGGTAATGGAGTGAGGTTGGATGGTGTATCTCAAGTCTAACGTAGCTTCCTCTCATCTCCTTTCCATTGCCTGCGCTGACATTAAACTGGTACAGCAAATTCCTGGTAGGCATCCTGTCATTTGGCTTTCACCTACCTTAGCGTCAGTGCAGAGACGAGGAGACATGGAGGGGAAGCCTCTTGTATTGCGATGCCCCCATAGACTGACCTGGGAGAGTAGTTCAGCCTCCCTAAACCTCTTCTCCTATCCATGCCCCACTATTTCATCTGATATCCCCTGCTGTAGGACACAGATAAATCCCCCATGTTACCTCTGTTTTCATCTTGCTGCTGTCAGTACAGTAGCGCCCCACCCCAGTCCCTGATTCTTCTTAATGTGTTGACCTTGTGAAGGGGGCACCCACTGTGGAAGCATCTGCTCCAGTGTGATTCTGTACAACTTTTTCTTTTTTTTACACTTCTGTACACCAGTTATTGGTTGGAGGGCAGCGCATAAAGGTGCGTGTTGTCAGTAGTAACCTAGGTGTTATTGACGCTCTTGTGGTTTGAGCTGTTGGCAGAGAGGGGGCTACTGTGGTTCCTGGTTGACCTTCATGCCTGCCTCTCTGTCCTTGCAGCAGTCTCTTGTCTCCCTGCTGCAGCTTCTCTTCCACACCCCTCTCTCCACTTCCCCCTCTGCCTGCGTCCCTTCATCGTAAGGGGAGACAGCAGGCCGTAGAGGGGGTGTGACGCCGTGTTGTCGCTGTGTGCAATCTGCCTCTGTCCACACTTTCTGAAGAATAGCTCAAATCAAATCACATTTTATTGGTCGCTTACCCAGTTTCTAGCTCCAACAGTACAGGTATACCTGGCGAAAATAATAAATAAAACACAATGCACACATAATCCAGAAAAATCCCTCCCTGCCAACTGTTATTACCAGGTCTTTGTGTGGGCAGGCAGAGCACAGTGAGGAGGGAGACTGAGGACAAAGACTGGGTGTCGTAGTGTGTGTGTGTTTGTGTATATCCTCCTTTCTATGTTGATGTGGTTTTTTGTTTGTGTGTCTGTCTGCGTTAATGTGATTTTGTGTGTGGCCCCCTATTTGGCCTCATCTAGCAGTTGTAATTAGTCTCAGCCTAGGCCGTCGTTAGGCTCGTTCTCTAATGAGGAGCTCCTGAGTACGTATGTTAGAACTGCTGTTCCCTTTATCGCTCTCTGCTGTCATCCCGCTCTGCTTGCTGAAACTAGATTTGTCTTTATCTCTCTCTGCTGTCATCCCGCTCTGCTTGCTGAAACTAGATTTGTCTTTCATTCGGGGGTAACGGTGACCCTCATGTTCCCTCCTGCTCATCGTTATTTCTTATACCCTGTACTAATGATTTTCCTCTGGTATATTGAGTGCCATATTAGCACGGCTACTACAGTAATGGCCCTCCTCTGGTTGAAATCCCTGTTACTAGTGGAGTAGTAGCGTTGCCATCTGCATATTAGCATGGTGAGTGAGTCTACTTAAAGATGGAATCCGCATTAGGGGAAACGGCGCCACTGTCTGCCCCACGGCTTTTGTAATTGTTTTTGTTTTGTTGATGAAGTGGATGTGAGGAGCGTCGCCCAATGTGGTCAAACAATTGCAGTACACATTGCTGCTTCTCACTAGTACAATGTCGAATGAAGAAAAAAAATAACAGTTTGCAATAACTTGTTTGTTGTAGTTTCGAAAACGAATGTGGTAGTTTCACCATTAAGGATTCCAGCTTTAATGGGGTGCCCAAGCTGAATGTAATCACGTCTCTTTGTTTAATGCCTTGACTGATGCCTGTCTGTCTGTCTGTCTGTCTGTCTGTCTGTCTGTCTGTCTGTCTGTCTGTCTGTCTGTCTGTCTGTCTGTCTGTCTGTCTGTCTGTCTGTCTGTCTGTCTGTCTGTCTGTCTGTGTGTGTCTGTCTGTGTCTGTCTGTGTCTGTCTGTGTCTGTGTCTGTGTCTGTGTCTGTGTCTGTGTCTGTGTCTGTGTCTGTGTCTGTGTGTCTCCTCAGGTGATGTGGGCAGAACAGCAGGTGGTGAAGAGTAGGAAGAAGAGGGACATCTACACGGAGCCCTCGGACCCCAAGTTTACCCAGCAGTGGTACCTGGTGAGTAGACCAAGTCTGGCTGACGTTTAACAATCTTTATCGCTTTATTATCTCTCAATAGAAAAAAATTAGGAAGAATGTGTCTCAAATACCTAAGGAGAGAAATCAATACCCACTCTCAGCGCTTTATTGCTGTCGTAAATAAGCCACAATGGCTTCCTCAGTGTATGGACTGAAATTTCAGAAACAACTTCAGACTATTGCCCATCACTGAAGCCACTGTGTTGTCAGGAGACAGACAATTCAGACCTCTTCTCAGTTGATCAGTAATCCCTCCCTGTGCTCAGCTGTGTGCAATGTTATGTCTGGATGCACAGGGCTCTATAGAGCCAGTCTCTTTATTAATAGGGAAATGACATTAGAGCCCATACAGTGGCACAGCAGGGTCCAGCGCTCTGTTTGATCTGCCTGTCCGTTCTCAATAACTCAGTGGATAGTTCCCTGTTGGCTGAGTAAAAAAATTAACTTTACTCTATTCAATAGACTGTATTAACTACTTAGGGAGTAGCGGCGCGCTAGCGACACTACCCGGTGAAATGTAAGGCGCCAAATTCAAAATCCAAAAGTAGAATTATTAAACATTCATCAATATACAAGTGTTGCATAGTCATCAAAAGCTCTGATTCTTGGCAATATCACAGCGTTGTCAGATTTCAAAAGGGCTTTACGGCGAAAGCACAACATTTGATTGTTTGAGGATAGCACCTCTCCTATTTTGAACAGTGAGAGACAGAATAACAAAAAAATCCAGAAAAACACATGTGAAAAATGTTGTAAATGGAATTGCATTTTAATGAGGGAAATAAGTATTTGACCCCTCTGCAAAACATGACTTAGTACTTGGTGGAAAAACCCTTGTTGGCAATCACAGAGGTCAGACGTTTCTTGCAGTTGGCCACCAGGTTTGCACACATCTCAGGAGGGATTTTGTCCCACTCCTCTTTGCAGATCTTCTCCAAGTCATTAAGGTTTCGAGGCTGACGTTTGGCAACTCGAACCTTCAGCTCCCTCCACAGATTTTCTATGGGATTAAGGTCTGGAGACTGGCTAGGCCACTCCAGGACCTTAATGTGCTTCTTCTTGAGCCACTCTTTTGTTGCCTTGGCCGTGTGTTTTGGGTCATTGTCATGCTGGAATACCCATTCACGACCCATTTTCAATGCCCTGGCTGAGGGAAGGAGGATCTCACCCAAGATTTGACGGTACATGGCCCCGTCCATCGTCCCTTTGATGCGGTGAAGTTGTCCTGTCCCCTTAGCAGAAAAACACCCCCAAAGCATAATGTTTCCACCTCCATGTTTGACAGTGGGGATGGTGATCTTGGGGTCATAGGCAGCATTCCTCCTCCTCCAAACACGGCGAGTTGAGTTGATGCCAAAGAGCTCCATTTTGGTCTCATCTGACCACAACACTTTCACCCAGTTGTCCTCTGAATCATTCAGATGTTCATTGGCAAACTTCAGACGGGCATGTATATGTGCTTTCTTGAGCAGGGGGACCTTGCGGGCGCTGCAGGATTTCAGTCCTTCACGGCGTAGTGTGTTACCAATTGTTTTCTTGGTGACTATGGTCCCAGCTGCCTTGAGATCATTGACAAGATCCTCCCGTGTAGTTCTGGGCTGATTCCTCACCGTTCTCATGATCATTGCAACTCCACGAGGTGAGATCTTGCATGGAGCCCCAGGCCGAGGGAGATTGACAGTTCTTTTGTGTTTCTTCCATTTGCGAATAATCGCACCAACTGTTGTCACCTTCTCACCAAGCTGCTTGGNGTTGGCAATCACAGAGGTCAGACGTTTCTTGTAGTTGGCCACCAGGTTTGCACACATCTCAGGAGGGATTTTGTCCCACTCCTCTTTGCAGATCTTCTCCAAGTCATTAAGGTTTCGAGGCTGACGTTTGGCAACTCGAACCTTCAGCTCCCTCCACAGATTTTCTATGGGATTAAGGTCTGGAGACTGGCTAGGCCACTCCAGGACCTTAATGTGCTTCTTCTTGAGCCACTCCTTTGTTGCCTTGGCCGTGTGTTTTGGGTCATTGTCATGCTGGAATACCCATCCACGACCCATTTTCAATGCCCTGGCTGAGGGAAGGAGGTTCTCACCCAAGATTTGACGGTACATGGCCCCGTCCATCGTCCCTTTGATGCGGTGAAGTTGTCCTGTCCCCTTAGCAGAAAAACACCCCCAAAGCATAATGTTTCCACCTCCATGTTTGACGGTGGGGATGGTGTTCTTGGGGTCATAGGCAGCATTCCTCCTCCTCCAAACACGTCGAGTTGAGTTGATGCCAAAGAGCTCCATTTTGGTCTCATCTGACCACAACACTTTCACCCAGTTGTCCTCTGAATCATTCAGATGTTCATTGGCAAACTTCAGACGGGCATGTATATGTGCTTTCTTGAGCAGGGGGACCTTGCGGGCGCTGCAGGATTTCAGTCCTTCACGGCGTAGTGTGTTACCAATTGTTTTCTTGGTGACTATGGTCCCAGCTGCCTTGAGATCATTGACAAGATCCTCCCGTGTAGTTCTGGGCTGATTCCTCACCGTTCTCATGATCATTGCAACTCCACGAGGTGAGATCTTGCATGGAGCCCCAGGCCGAGGGAGATTGACAGTTCTTTTGTGTTTCTTCCATTTGCGAATAATCGCACCAACTGTTGTCACCTTCTCACCAAGCTGCTTGGTGATGGTCTTGTAGCCCATTCCAGCCTTGTGTAGGTCTACAATCTTGTCCCTGACATCCTTGGAGAGCTCTTTGGTCTTGGCCATGGTGGAGAGTTTGGAATCTGATTGATTGCTTCTGTGGACAGTTGTCTTTTATACAGGTAACAAACTGCGATTAGGAGCACTCCCTTTAAGAATGTGCTCCTAATCTCAGCTCGTTATCTGTATAAAAGACACCTGGGAGCCAGAAATCTTTCTGAAATGCAAATCAATGTATAAAATTTTTCACATGCGTTTTTCTTTCTCTCACTGTTCAAATAAACCTACCATTAAAATTATAGACTGGTAATTTCTTTGTCAGTGGGCAAACGTACAAAATCAGCAGGGGATCAAATACTTTTTTCCCTCACTGTACCTTTCGAAGAA
The DNA here is from genome assembly GCA_003317085.1 of Hucho hucho. NCBI lineage: Eukaryota > Metazoa > Chordata > Actinopteri > Salmoniformes > Salmonidae > Hucho > Hucho hucho. The sequence goes on along the minus strand of QNTS01000135.1, from coordinate 1,344,745 downwards.
CTTCTGCTGAGGGCTTCCCAAGTGTCCAACGAAGACATCCAATGGTTCTTTTGTTAGAAAAAGTCATTTATTATATCCATAAATCTGTTTGGTTGGCTCGTTTTAGGAGTCCATTATCAGAATGGCATACACATTTGGGTTTCCAGTCTTAAATAGAATTAATCTATTTATTTTATTCCCCAGACAATGGCACAGTCCCCAATGAAGGTAGTGAATGCAAATAAAGGACTGAAATTAAACCAGTCTCAGTTTTGACTGTATGCATCATCTTAAATGCACAGAAGGTTACACAGTCTGATTCAGTGGTCCATGAAAGAAACGGTGAGAGAAACAAGTTGGGATTTCTCTTCACATTGCTCCACCTTTAATTAGTCTCAAAGAAGTTTCAATGCAATATAAGAGTTGATTGCAATTCTCAACAAACATTCCTTGCTTATTCTCCAACACGGTGAAGCAAATCCAATTTCGCCCCATGTCCCCGAGCTGTTGTTGGGTGGGGGTGGGGTGGGCTGACTTCACCAGTGTGACTAGCTACATTTAATTCCCCTCCAGAGTTCACAGCTCTGTCGCACACAGATCGCTAGCTAACTCTCCAGGCACACTGATTTGATGGAGAGGTACAGCTGGTGCTGCTTGCGGTTAGTGGGTCTAGTAAGGCTACTGTGGAGTGAGGTATGAGGATTTGTAAAGAGTGTAGGAGTGTAAAAAGGGTATTTAGCAAATGTATAATGTTGTAGTGTGGTGTTTAAGGGTGTAGGTGTAGTGTGCATGTAACAAGGGTGCAGTCAGGCAAAGCAGTGTTATAGATTGGGTGCTGCTGTCTGAGAGCTGAGCCTGAGAGCCGGACACTGAAGGCCTTGGTATCTGACACTGAAGGCCTTGGTATCTGACACTGAAGGGTTTGGATGAGAGAAATAGTAGGAGGACACTTTTCAGGCAAATTACATTCAATTGCGGCAACATTCTAGAGAAATGGCTGTGAACTGCAAAGCATCAAACATGGTATTTGACCAAAGATCAAGTATGATGTGGAGAGAATATCAAAAGGCCTGTGTAGAAGTCTCTGTTCCATTACCCTGCTAGCTGGTTGTCCACTAACAGAGACCCTCGGGGTGGCTCTGATGAGAGATGAATGCTGGGTCTGGTTTGGGACTGATGCTACATGCTGAGTGACAAGTCTGTCTGCCTACCTGTCTGTCTTTCTGTCTGCCTAGCACCACAGGATGTTGTAAGCCTGTCTGGTGCCACAGGATGCCATCTGCCTCCTGTGGGGATTTAGTCATTTTCTGATATAATTGATGTCTAATGCGGTCTGACACATTTCTCATGGGACACACCACCCGGACACTCATCTATATATTTCTGTTTTGAGACGATCGCGTAATATATTTTTTCATTTCATAAAAACAATTGTAAACTGGGTGGTTCGAGCCCTGAATGCTGATTGGCTAACAGCCGTGGTATATCAGACCGTGTATCACAGGTATGACAAAACATATAATTATGTTGGTAGCAAGTTTATAATAGCAATAATGCACCTCAGGGGTTTGTGGTATATTTCTTAATTTGATAATGCAAAGAAATGTTTGATCATTTTCGTCATCTAACATGCGTGTCTTGTAATGGATCTTTAGACTCTGTTGACTGGTCTTGGTGTTTTCTACTCCACAGTACAATGCTAATCATCGTGACCTGAATGCTAAAGGTGCATGGGAGCTGGGCTACACTGGGAAGGGAGTGGTGGTGTCCATCCTGGACGATGGTATAGAGAAGAACCACCCAGACCTTATATCAAACTATGTGAGTATCACCATCATATTACCTCTGGCTTCAAGGCTGGGGCTGCTGCATCTCAATAGTTTACGGTGGCTTCCTTTCCATGATCCATGTTGATGAGGAGAGGAGGCCATTTTGGACTATTGGTATTCACCCCTAGACTTTTACTCCTCTTATCATAGAGGAGTGATTCTGATTGTCTCTGTCTGCCTGTAGGACCCAGACGCCAGCTATGATGTGAATGATGGAGATCCAGACCCTCAGCCACGATACACACAACTCAATGATAACCGGTAAGACCCTGATTAAAAAGACACTGTTTCAGTGACAGCAGAATTTGATCTCCCCGTGCCTAACTTGATTCTTTATACAAATCTACCATTGACGTCAATGCATGATTAACATGGAAATACGAGTCACGTCGTGTGCCCATTCCACATTATGATTCAGTTCTGAGAGAAGAGACGTGTAGGATGGTTCTTATATTAAGCAATACTTAACGCATCACACGGGAAACGTCACGCCTCTACATGAATAGGCTGTTTCATTGTGGTGTCCTCATAAAAATGCTGTAATTTCTCATGCAGTCAGCTGGGTGTGTGGTTCTATTGGAGAGAGAGGGACACCGAGGAAGGGAACTGGAATAGCTGTGGGGGGGGGGGGGTAATGGAGTGAGTTATGGGCACCGTCACTCTGGCTTGGGTCCAGTTCTGTCAGCTAAGCCAGTCAGGTGTTGTGCTGCCCACTGCTGTTAGAGCAGAGCTTCTCTGACTGAAAAGAGAAAGGGAAATGCACTCAATGAATGTGTTGAATGTGACCGTTGAGTTATTTTAATAAGACGAGAGATTTGAAGTAGTAGACTCTTAGAGGGTCGGAGAACATCTCAATGGGATTTGGGTCTCCCCCCAATCGAGAGCAAACACATGTGCTTTAGTCTTAAATCACCCAGCTGCTACTAGGGCATTTCTGTGGCCTAGTTAAGTGGAGTAAATCTCCTGGGATTAAGTGAATTTGTGAAGAAAGCAGCTTTACTGCAGTGGCCTGAGCAGATAGCATTAAGACTTGTTTACTACCACCCCCGATGTCTTCCCTGCTGCCCTGAATTGATTGAATTAATTTCATCAGCATGAACGAAATACAACAAATCTCCTGGCTCTGGAAAGGCCTGCTCCCCTGCATGCTTCCCCTTTCTGACTTTAATTTGTGATTTTCCGTAATCTGCTGTTTTCAGGCTGCTAGCCAAATACCCTTTTTCTTTATCTTGAGGCTAACCATACTTGGTGATGACAGGCAAAGAGGGTTATGGTTAGACGCTGGTGGAAATCAAAGGTCTCCAACTGAGACTGCATGGGTCTGGTGCAGGCAATGTCCACATGGAGGCCAGACTGGTGTAAGGAGAGATGGAGATGGCCTCATAAAACGACAGTGCATACATTACTTCCTACACTAGTGTGTATAGCCATAGGTCTTGAGCCTCCTGCTGTCAAGGAGAGAAAGTGAAACGGCAGAGTAAGAGCTAACGCCAATGGAGCTCTGCTACATAACACACACAGAGCCATCCGTTATGATTCCCCCAGCATACACACAGAGCCATACATTATTATTCCCCCAGCATACACACAGAGCCATACATTATTATTCCCCCAGCATACACACAGAGCCATCCGTTATGATTCCCCCAGCATACACACAGAGCCATACATTATTATTCCCCCAGCATACACACAGAGCCATCCGTTATGATTCCCCCAGCATACACACAGAGCCATCCGTTATGATTCCCCCAGCATACACACAGAGCCAT
>QNTS01000135.1:1317208-1337483 GCA_003317085.1 Hucho hucho | reverse complement strand
TTATTATTCCCCCAGCATACACACAGAGCCATACGTTATTATTCCCCCAGCATACACACAGAGCCATACGTTATTATTCCCCCAGCATACACACAGAGCCATACGTTATTATTCCCCCAGCATACACACAGAGCCATACGTTATTATTCCCCCAGCATACACACAGAGCCATACGTTATTATTCCCCCAGCATACACACAGTGCAGTAAATGCCTTTGGACTGAGAATCCTCCTGCCTTGTACTCTCCTCCCTGCCTAGCTCACCCCAGCCCTTATCTCCGGCCGCCCAGCTCTGCCTCGCTTCCCAGTGGCAGGACTGAGGTGTGTGTTTGTGTGTGTGACTGCGTGGGGTTGGTGTAGGCGTGTGTGTAAACACCCTGTGGGCAGGCTGGAGCTCTGTAAGGCTGTGTAAGGGCCTGTTCCCTGCAGAAAGCCCAGCTCTGTTCACCTCCATAAAGCTCCCTTTCTTCCCCTGCGTGAGGAACGCTCCTCTGCAGCAGTGTGGCCATTAAGCCCCGTGTTTGTCCAAGTCAACATGTGATTTGGCCCTGTGGCTCTGCAGCCATACTGTCTTAGACCAGGATGCTCAGTCTCTCTAGGGGCCTCTGCTGTGAGCTAACATTGGAATTGAGGGGGTTTTCTTTTTATGTATTGAATGTTTCCCAAAATCCCCATCCCCAGCTGGGAGTGGCAGGCTTTACAGCTAGGTCTAGCGCAGGATCATCTCTACAAGATTTGAACTGAGGTTCTCTTGTTATTGATTTTGCCATTGGAGGCTTTTCTGTTATTTGAGGCATTTTGGTAAAGCAGTGGGAAGTAGACTTGAGGTAATTTTTTTTACATCCTGGAGGAAGTTGATTTTATCACGCGGTGCTGTAACTGCTGTACTATGGCTGAGATCATGTTATTCATATTTTAATTAAAAAGAGCCAGGGAGTGGGCTAATTTGAATTTGCCACTTTGAATCGTGCATTACATTAAGTTGGCTTGCTGCAAGATACCATCAAGGACAAGAAACTTATATTAACTGTACTGTAGTTGAACACACACAGTAATGTAGCTGTATATTGGGTGAACATTGGGGATATTGCTGGTAGCAGTAAGTGTTGGTGACCATCATCTGACCACCTTTTCTCTGGCCTCCACGGTGCCAGCGTTCTGTGTCTGTTAGTGCCAGAGAGAAAGAGCTCTTGCTTTGTAACAGGAGGCATGTGTGTTTGTGTGTAGTCTTTGCTTTCAGTTTCCGCTGTGTCACTGTCACATATCAGGTTGTGTGCACACAGCTTGAAATGTCTACTACATACACATGTTTGTGTCTGTGCCAAGGCTGCAGGGGCCAAGGAAAATAGTTCAATTGATGTTATAGAAGGTTGCATTCTTATCAAATGCTGCTATCAGTTAGAGGAGGAGAATGCTTGTTCTTCATTACAGCCCATCATTTCTCTGGACCGTTAAATCCCTCTTCCTAATGTGCCCGGTCGTCAGTGTTGGGAGGAAGGCTCTATTTATCAGGAACACTCCACAGAACAACCCAGGTTGATTCATTTTACGGAGTCTTAGATTAGTTACACAAGATGTTTGCTTTGTATTCCCCTTCTGCCTCTGTTCCATAAACACTGAGAGACCTTTTGTCCTGTAGGTCAACTCATTAGTCAGCTGATTAAGTAGGAGCGGGGCCAGAGCAGTTGTCCAGATTTACCTCGGGGCGTAGGGCTGGCAGGCAGGCAGGCAGGCTAATGATCAGCTGGGGCCACTTGCCCAGCCTCAGAGAGCACAAATGATTTTCTTCTCAGTAATTAATTCAGGTTAGGAAAACCAGAGCGAGTGGAAGGAGCGCCTTGCCAAGCTATCAATAGCCCAATATGGCTCTGAGAGAGAAGAGCTCTCACACAAAGACAGACTACGATCCAGGCTCAAATGGAACCCTTTCCCTATGTAGTGCTCTGCTTTAGGCATCATTAAAAAGTAGTGCACTATTGGTAATAGGGTGTCATTTTGGATTTTGAACCAGGACTTCTGTGGACTGGACTGTATTTTACAGCTTCCAATTGGACCTGCCTTAGGAAGTTTCATCTTGTTACACAACGATAATAGGTCTAACTTTATGTATGACCCGAAAGGACGTTATGGCTGTTCGCACTGGGTTTCTGCTCTGTAGGAAACCTCAAGTTCCACCTGTAGTTTTTCCCACATAAAAATATTTGTCTCGTTAATCTCCTTTCTTATAACAGTTGGCTCCGTTTGAAATATTGTGTCTTTATGGAAGTTCCACCTGTGGTTTCCCCCCTCGTATAAACATTTATTACGCTAATGTAAGACCTTTCAGGAGGCAGCTGGTTGCCATGGGGATGTGAGCACCAAATTGGCTGCATCATCCTGAAAGTTCATCAAACTGTAGCCTTATGGTTTCAGCCCTCTAATTCCACACCAGTATGGGAGCCATGTTCTATTGAAACTGATAACTATGAAATAGGAGTTCCAGCTAAGGACAAAGCCAAATCAGCATTCTCACAGAACAATTATAATGTTGTTTTAGCTTACCATGGAAATCAGCTTTCCTGTTTTATTTTAATATGCCCTTTGGTTAAGTTAATCCAAACTTCTGGGAAGTTTGTCTCGTTCCTCTCCTAGTTCATCATTCCAACACAGTCTACAGTATCCTATCCTCAGTTTACCTTTATGTATTACTTTCTGGCCAGCTCAGTTGAAAACTGGCTTTGTCAGTGGTGTTAAGACTAGCGGTGGAGATGGCCGTGTCTCTGCTCCAGTAGTTCTGGTCAGGCTGACTTGCAGCTCCTCAGGGACCAGCCTTATTTCCTGCTCTACTGCAGCCCAGACAAAGGAAGGATGGATGGAGTTGCCCCTTCACACTGAGCTTATTTTTATTTTTTTTTATTATTATTTCCCCTACGTGTGAGGTTTTGGGCATGGTAAGCTCATCCTAGATCTGTGCCTGATGGTAATTTCTGCCAGGAGGAATGGCCAGCTAGCGGTCTGACGGAGATGGATTATTTGACCTACTGTTGTTTTCAATTAAACCAAGGACAAAGATAATTGACGCAACATTATTACATAAAGTAAAATTAGCACTTGGTCTAATTCAATGTCAGTTTTGAGTTCTAGCCTAGGATTGGGTGAGCTGATCCAAGATTTGTGCCCATCTTCCAGACTACAGTAGAGCAATTACTCAGAGATACTCTAATGTTTCAATGTTACTTTGGTGAGGTATTACCCTATGTGTGTACCGGAGTGCCTGGACAATGCCTGCCTGCTTTCAGTTGAGTCAGTGTTTAAGAATCTTCGAGCAGAAGGTGCTTCCTCCACACAGTGATGTGATACAAGGAGGGCTGTCTGTTCTTTGAATGAATGCTAATCTAATGGATAGCTTTGGGCTAGCAGCCAAGTCTGAGTCTTCTTTCCAGACATGTGTCTGTAATCAGATAATGCCTGTTGTGTTCAACTCATTGACATAGCTTTTTGTTGCTCTTATCCCTCTAGATAAATATCACTATTGTGTAGAGACTACAGAGCGTTGTTACACAGTTAGTCAAAGATTCAGAGGATATTATTAAGGCTGTGAATAGCGTTGTGACTCCCGCCCCTGCCCCACCCCTCTTGAAAATCTACGGATCCAGATCCCGTTCTGCGCACATTTTTTCTATGTTACTGCTGCACACACTCCACCTCCCTTCACATTTCTCTCTTTTACTCACCCTCTTCTGAACCATGGTGATAGCCTCTGCCTCATAGTTGTGAACAGCTGAAATAAAAACCCTGCGGCGATTTGAATGAACATTCAAAGCTGTTAGGAAGGCTCCAACCTTCTGTCTGTTGTAACGATAATACAGTTGCACAAGCAGGACGCAGTCTCTACACATTGCATTGGAGCAAAAACAATTTGCATTTTGTGTGATGTAGGCTAATCTTTGCAGTTGCAGCCATATTGTAGCCACAAGCCAGAGTTGCTGAAAAAGAACACTACTACTTTGACCGTGTCTGTGTCTTGCTTGTGTTTTGATATGCTGCTTAAATGGCTACATGTAACTCCCCACTTAAGTTTTGCATTGGGGCAAAAGCAATCTGCAAGTTTGTACGAACATGTTGATCATTTATTTTGTGTACAATGCAAATATCTGCATGTAGCCTAACTCCCCTACTGAAAAAAGAGCATGAAATCACGCTCATGCTTAATAACCTACTGAGGCATGCAATGCAGTAGTTGGAACATGTCCTTTGTGTACAACATGACGTTTGTAGGCTACACCAGACAAATCAATCAAATATATTTATAAAGCCCTTCTTACATCAGCTGATGTTACAAAGTGCTGTACAGCAACCCAGCCTAAAACCCCAAACAGCAAGCAATGCAGGTGTAGAAGCACAGGGGCAAGGAAAAAGTCCAGAACCTAGGAAGAAACCTAGACATGAACCAGGCTATGAGGGGTGGCCAGTACTCTTCTGGCTGTGCCAGGTGGAGATTATAACAGAACATGGCCAAGATGTTCAAATGTTCATAGATGACCAGCAGGGTCAAATAATGATAATCACAGTGGTTGTCGAGGGTGCAACAGGTCAGCACCTCAGGAGTAAATGTCAGTTGGCTTTTCATAGCCGATCATTCAGAGCATCTCTACCGCTCCTGCTGTCTCTAGAGAGTTGAAAACAGCAGGTCTGGGACAGGTAGCACGTCCAGTGAACAGGTCAGGCTTCCATAGCCGCAGGCAGAACAGTTGAAACTGGAGCAGCAGCACGACCAGGTGGACTGGGGACAGCAAGGAGTCATCAGGCCAGGTAGTCCTGAGGCATGGTGAGAGAGAGAGAGAGAGAGAGAGAGAGAGACCCTAGCCGCCCCCCCCCCCCCCNGGGGGGGGGGGGGGGCAACCCGGACAGGAAGATCACGTCAGCGACTCAACCCACTCAAGTGACGCACCCCTCCTAGGGACGGCATGGAAGAGCACCAGTAAGCCAGTGACTCAGCCCCTGTAATAGGGTTCGAGGCAGAGAATCGCAGTGGAGAGAGGGGAACCGGCCAGGCAGAGACAGCAAAAGCGGTTCGTTGCTCCAGTGCCTTTCCGTTCACCTTCACACTCCTGGGCCAGACTACACTCAATCATAGGACCTACTGAAGAGATGAGTCTTCAAAAAAGACAAAGGTTGAGACCGAGTCTGCGTCTCTCACATGGATAGGCAGATCATTCCATAAAAATGGAGGTCCTTCACAGTTTTATTTGAGACAACTGTACAACCATCAAGATTAATTGTCAGATTCAACAGAAGATCTCTTTGTGTCTGAAACACAGGCTTCCAGGGAGGGCAGTTTTGGGGCTTCACCATGTTTCATCGAAATGTGCAGCTGTGTGTCATCCGCATAGCAGTGAAAGTTAACATTATGTTTCCGAATGACTTCACCAAGAGGTAAATATGTAGTGAAAACAATAGTGGTCCTAAAACGGAGCCTTGAGGAACACCAACATTTACAGTTGGTTTGTCAGAGGACAAACCATCCACAGAGACAAATTGATATCTTTCCGACAGATAGATCTAAACCAGGCCAGAACTTGTCCGTGTAGACCAATTTGGGTTTCCAATCTCTCCAAAAGAATGAGGTAATCGATGGTATCAAAAGCAGCAGTAAGGTCTAGGAGCATGAGGACAGATGCAGAGCCTCGGTCTGATGCCATTAAAAGGTAATTTACCACCTTCAAGTGCAGTCTCAGTGCTATGATGGGGTCTAAAACCAGACTGAAGCATTTCGTATACATTATTTGTCTTCAGGAAGGCAGTGAGTTGCTGCGCAACAGCTTTTTCAAAAAGGATTGAGAGGAATGGGAGATTCGAAATAGGCCGATTTTATTAAAAAAAAATTCTGGGTCAAGGTTTGGCTTTTTCAAGAAAGGCTTTATTACTGCCACTTTTAGTGAGTTTGGTACACATCCGGTGGCTAGAGAGCCGTTTATTATGTTCCACATAGGAGGGCCAAGCACAGGAAGCAGCTCTTTCAGTAGTTTAGTTGGAATAGGGTCCAGTATGCAGCTTGAAGGTTTAGAGGCCATGATTATTTTCATCAATGTGTCAAGAGATATAGTACTAAGACACGTGAGTGTCTCCCTTGATCCTAGGTCCTGGCAGAGTTGTGCAGATTCAGGACAACGGAGCTTTGGAGGAATACGCAGATTTAAAGAGGAGTCCGTAATTTGCTTTCTAATGATCATGATCTTTTCCTCAAAGAAGTTCATGAATTTATCACTGCTGAAGTGATAGCCATCCTCTCTTGGGGAATGCTGCTTTTTAGTTAGCTTTGCGACAGTATAAAAAATAAATGTTGGATTCTTATTTTCCTCAATTAAGTTGAAAAATAGGATGATCGAGCAGCAGTGAGGGCTCTTCGATACTGCACAGTACTGTCTTTCCAAGCTAGTCGGAAGACTTCCAGTTTGGTGTAGCGCCATTTCCGCTCCAATTTTCTGGAAGCTTGCTTCAGAGCTCGGGTATTTTCTGTATACCAGGGAGCTAGTTTCTTATGACACGTTTTTTGTTTTTAGGGGTGCGACTGGATCTAGGGTGTTGCGCTAAATTGAGTTCCTCAGTTAGGTGGTTTAACTGATTTTTGTACTCTGACGTCCTTGGGTAGGTGGGGGGATTCTGGAAGGGCATCTAGGAATCTTTGGGTTGTCCGAGAATATATAGCATGACTTTGTTGGGGTCTGAGCAGATTATTTGTTGCGATTGCAAACGTAATAAAATGGTGGTCCCATAGTCCAGGATTATGAGGAAAAACATTATGATCCACAACATTTATTCCACGGGACAAAACTAGGTCCAGAGTAAGAATGTGGCAGTGAGTAGGTCCGGAGACATGTTGGACAAACCCCACTGAATCGATGATTGCTCCAAAAGCCTTTTGGAGTGGGTCTGTGGACTTTTCCATGTGAATATTAAAGTCACCAAAAATTTGAATATCTGCCATGACTGCAAGGTCTGATAGGAATTCAGGGAACTCAGTGAGGAATGCTGTATATGGCCAAGGAGGCCTGTAAACAGTAGCTATAAAAAGTGATTGAGTAGGCTGCATAGATTTCATGACTAGAAGCTCAAAAGACGAAAACGTAGTTTATTTTTTGGTAAATTGAAATTTGCTATCGTAAATGTTAGCAACACCTCCGCCTTTGCGGGATGCGAGGGATCTAACATTAAGTAGCCCTATTTTGAGATGTGAGGTATCACAATCTCTTTCAATAATGGCAGGAATGGAGGAGGTCTTTATTCCAGTGAGATTGCCAAGGAAAACACCTCCATGTTTAGTTTTGCCCAACCTAGGTCGAGGCACAGACACTGTCTCAATGGGGATAGCTGAGCTGGCTACACTGACTGCTAGTGGCAGACTCCACTAAGCTGGCAGGCTGGCTAACAGGCGTTCATCGCTGATCAAGGAGATGGAAGCTGCAGTAGAGCACTGCGCAGCAGCTACGAAGGCAGTGGATTGGGCAGCAGCTACCTTTTAAAAAAATCCAGCACATAAACAGAGATCTTTAGCCACAGAAAATCTGGAACTGCAGCCACTGTATTTTTAACCTCAAATATCTTGTGTGTGTGAGACTGACAGAGATTATAAACATTGTTATTCAACATGCCTGTAACAGATGGTCCAGGGATTGGATCAGAGCTGATCTCATTACGAACAGTAACCGTTGAATAAAACTGAAGGGATAACTATAATCTATTACTGATGATACACCTCTCTACATACTGTAGTTTGTCATACCAGCACCGTGTGATTGTCTTTGTGTTGAACATGAGTGTCAGTGTATTCTTTCATAAAATATAAGATGGAGGCCGACCCACTCACAAAAATCAGTGTCTGATCCCAGGCAAGAAAATTTTGTTATTCTATATTATATAGCATTGATGGTTGTTTTATTGAAGGCGTTTAACTGCACACTTTACAGCAGTAATATAAAGTCGAGTTAAACTTTCTGTCCTCTGGTCTGTGACTGATGGTAAGTGAGTCTGCCACTGTGTCAGATCAGTCCAGACTGTGTGTCGGGGATATTAAGGCTCTGCGATGTTAATTTATCTCACTGTGACTTGATGATGAAAGATGCCCTCCTCCTCCCCTGTGTGAGTGAGAGACGTCACTTTGTTCTTCCAGAGTGGAGCGCAGTGTGTTTTGATAGGCAGATTCATCTGAGCCCCCTCGTATAGCCTACACCAGAGCTCTGCTCAGTAACAACTTCTGTAACCACATCACAAGGTTGGGTTCAATCCCATGTCAATGCCAGGCTGAGGCAATGAAATTCAATTTGGCGGCAGGTAGCCTAGTGGTTATGAGCATTGGGCTAGTAACCGAGAGGTCACTGGTTTGAATCCCGAGCCGGCTAGGTGAAACATCTGTCAATGTGCCCTTGAGCAAGGCCCTTAACCCTACTTGCTCCTGTAAATCGCTCTGGATAGGAGTGTCTGCTAAATGACTAAAATGTCAAATGTAAACCGAACATTGTCATAGATAATCTTGGGAATGTTCTGTTTTGTTTTTGTTTGTTTGTGTGCTTCCATTGGATCAGGAAATGAGTTGGAAGTGACCTTGACACTGGCCAGCTGGTTGAACCCCCAGTGGTTATTTGGCTAGAAACCTGGAACATAGTATAACAGAGTTCCACTTACCTTCAGAGTTACAGATACGCAACCCCTTCCTAATATTGTCAAAACAATCATCCAAAAAACACAACATTTGAAGTTTTGTAATGGCCTACTCAAAGTACAGACCTAATCCCAATTGAGATGTGGCAGGACTTGAAATGAGCAGGTCATGCTTGAAAACCCATAGATGTCACTGAGTTAAAGTAGTTCTGCATGGAAGAGTGTGCCTAAATTCCTCTACAGCGATGTGAGAGACTGATCAACAACTATAGGAAGCATTTGGTTGCAGTCGTTGCAGAGGTGGCACAACCAGTTAAGAGTGTAAGGGGGCAATTATGTCGGGGCATGGACTCTACAAGGTTTCGAAAGCTTTCCACAGCAGTGCTGGCCCATGTTGACACTGCTTCCCACAATTGTGGCAAGTTGGCTAGATGTCCTTTGGATGGTGGACCATTCTTGATACACATGGGAAACTGAAAAACCCAGCAGTTTTGCAGTTCTTGACACAAACCGGTGTGCCTGGCACCTACTGCCATTCAAAGGTACTTAATTCTTTTGTCTTGTCCATTCACCCTCTGAATGGCACACATACACAATCCATGTCTCAATTGTCTCATGGCTTAAAAATCGTTCTTTAACCTGTCTCCTACACTTCATCTACACTGATTTGAAGTGAATTTAACATGTTTCATCAATAAGGCATCATATCTTTTAGCTGAATTCACCTGGTCAGTTTGTCAGTGTACGTTCCTCCATTTAAAGAAGACTTCACAAACCATTTCTTCAGCAGATTTCTTCAACAGTTCTAGCACCTCCAAAAGCCCACTTTCACCCCTAGACCAGACTGGATGACCGCTGCATGTTTGCTTTGTACCCTCTCCATTGGAGCAGCAACCCACAGTCTGTAAAGGCCCACTCACTCAGAGGATGTGATAGACTGGGCTTCTGACCCAACCAGTTATGTCCTCCACATTCTCTGAATGAGGAGGCCAGATAAGCACATTGTGCGGCTCTGAGATGGACTGCTGCTGTGCTACGTTGCTGGCCAGTCGACTCGCCACCATTGTGTGATTCCTGACCCTGAGATGTCTTGCAACACGAGAGGCACCAAATGGTCTCTCCTGGATCATTTTCAACCTTTTTAGAAATGTTCATACACCTTTAGTTGTGCAAATGGATCAAAATGCACTTGTCTCGTGGAAAGAACATTTTGCATCAAAAGGATCGCACATCTTAGATTCTGGAAGATGTTCAGATTGGAATTTTTTCCGCGTCCTTTGATTTTACCCTTGCAACATCACATGCCAGAAGAACGTGTCAGATCTAGGTGGATATGTAATTGTCAGAGGCAGATATGACTGGGCTCAAGACGGACAGTTGTTATGAGCTTGGGCTTGCCCTACATCCTTTCAGACATCTGATCTGCGCGTTATCATCTGCTGCATCGCTGGCCTGCTTTCCTACCGCTACAAAGGGATGGATCACTTACAAACACTGCCTGGGCAAAGACTAACATTCCTGCTCTGGTATGAAAGTGGAGATTAAGTTCATTGCCAATCTTCCATTGTCAGTTCACACTGATAGCGGTGTACTAGCTGCCAGCCTACATGTGTGTTTTCACTTACCTTTGTCGTGCGTGGGTGTGGGTGTGCGAGAGAGAGTCCTTCTTTAGATGTGTTCTTCGAAGTTTTCTTTGAATTGACTACTCATTCTACCCTTCACCATTCAAGCATGTTGTTAAAAGGCCCTCTGGTCCTGCAGTTAATCCAGGTCCCATGACACTTGTTAGGGGGACATTGAGCACTCAGGGGTAACTCTGACATTAACCTTTAACCCGCAGCTCATAGCCGTGTCTAAAGAGATCTTAGGCGGATTGGTTGATCCACTGCCACAGTGCAGCGCTCTCTGATCCTCTTGTTAAATGAGGTCTGGTCTCCGCCCTGTGGGTTTAATGAAGGGAATACATTAACCTAGCCTAACGCCCATCAGTCAGTCCTGGATAAATGAGGTTAGTGTTGTTTGCATATGCTGCTGCTTTCATAGAGCTATGGTGGCTCAGTCTCAGTGCTCCATAGAGCCACATGCGGAGACCACATGCAAGTTATCAATGGAGGATGTCAGTCTCTCTCTCTCTGCCCACTGGGTTATTTCCCCTGGGCTATGATAGAACACCATAGTACTGGTTTATTTACTCACCCTGAATGTGAGCCTGCTGGCTGGGCTATGTTCCTGGGCAGTGGAGCTGCACTCTGCTGGTCTGGTGTATCCTACCCCTGGTATTATCCGATCCCACTGATTGTCCTGGGGAGCTGGTGGTTTGGAGGACGTTTAGTGTCCATGTCCATCCGGTGGTGCAGAGCGAGTGGAGGAATGAACCTGACTGGAATGTGGTGGTCCACATTCTCCACCGATCCCCTGCAGTGCTGAGAGGGAGAGATCAAACCGGAGAGGTACAGACTCAATGAAAAGCCCTTTTGTGGAAATGGCAAATCTAATTTGTTTCCCCCACCGTAAGATGGTAGCATGTCAGCTCATTTTGCCTTTCCTTTCTGCCGGCAGGCCCCGCGGCCCCAGACTCAAGGTCAGGCCTGCTGGAAGGGAACAGTCTAGTGTTTCATGACCCACGCTCGCTCATTGACTGACTGACTGACTGTTTTCCTCTGGGCTACAGCCAAGTCGGAACAGCTGAGAGGCAGCCAGAGCCAAGGACTTGTCTACATGAGTTTGTTTTTTGTCGATGGCCATCTTAGACCACAGTATCGCAGGGAGTGCATTCCTACACAACCTCCTGTATCTGTTCATTTACTCTCTCCAAGAGCTCCATTCATAGATAATGCACACTGCCTGGAGACAATTATGTAGTTCATAGCTAATGTACACTGTGTTTATATGGGTAAATCACATCAAGATGAGGACTTGTTCTCTCCCTCCCTCGTTCTCTCCCGTTCGTTCACTCTCTCGTTCATTCTGTCTCTTGCTCACTCTCGCTCGTTTTCTCTCTCTTTCTTTGTCTGTCTCTCTCTCTCTCTCCCTCTCTCCCTCCCTCTCTCCGCCTCTTTCTCCCTTCAGACATGGGACTCGTTGTGCAGGCGAGGTGGCAGCGATGGCCAACAATGGGATCTGTGGAGTCGGGGTGGCTTACAACGCCAAGATTGGAGGTACAGTACTGTAGAACCGAGGGTGATTGTCATCTCTATCTGTTTCTCCTCCATTTGATCTTTCAATTCTTCACGTTTTCTGACTGCTAAGACAGCTGAAATACACGTATGCTGCCTCCATACTATTCTGAGCTCAGTTTGAGTGGGAGTTGCTCAAGGGTAACTTCCTCCTCCTCCACTTCTGGCCCGAGATGACATTGAGACTCTATGAACATTGTGTGTGTGTGTGTGTGTGTGTGTGTGTGTGTGATAATCTGTGTGCAGCGTGGCTCCTCTGAGCCCATGCCTCAGTGTAAGTGTGTGTAATCCCTTTAATTAGAGCCATCTCTTTTATCCAGTCAGTTCATGCTCTCATCTCATTACCCCTCTGCATGTTTTATCTCTCCATGCCGCTGCATGCTTCCAGCTGTCACAGCCCGGCTAAATCCAACGCATAGTTTTAGTCCTTATTGGCCACATCCAATATCTGCCTGCCACCACTTCTCTACTGTCAGGAGTAGTACTGTCTCATTTAAACCATGAACACACATAAGTCTTATTCGGTTAGTTGAAAAATAAAGTCTGCAGAAGTTTAACAACAGTGTATGCCTCCTGCATTCAGCCTCATCAGCACGACTACTTCCTTTATAAAGGTAGACTCCACACTGGGCAGTGATTAAACAGTGTCTGCCTGCCTGTTAATGAGATGGTTAATGAGCAGCAGCCTCTGCTCACCTTCCCCACTCAGAGGACAGAAACTTTCTGACCAACCACAGTCCTTCCAAGACTGCAGCAAGGGTGCTCTGTCAGGCGTAAAGGAGAGTGAAGCAGAGGAACAGCAGGCTGTGTGTGTGTGTGTGTGTGTGTGTGACACCTACCCGCAGGCTTGGCCCAGTCCGGCAGCTGCCTGTTAATAAGTGAGTAGAAATACCCACTTCTAGAAATAAATATTCTATTTCTAGAAAGGCCATACTGTAGAGGGCCTATTGCACTGCCTCTCCACCAGCTCTCATACCATACACACCTACACACACACACAACTATGTCTTACTATACATGTGAGGACTTTTTGCGGACCATCAATTGATTCCCATTCAAAATCATATTTTAAGCCTTACCCTAAACCTAACCCTAATTCTAAACCTAACCCCTAAAATACATTTTTTACAAGTGAGGACTAGTAAAATGTCCTCACTTCTCTGAATTGTATTGGTTTATTATTCTTGTGAGGCATTCTGGTACTCACAAGTATAGTAAAGTGTGTGTGTGTGTGGGCGTGGGTGCGCAGGGAGAGATTCATCTAATATCCTATCACTCTATGGCAGTGACCACCAATGAAAGGTAGGTCTTTGTCATCCCACCAGAAATCCTACCACTATTCCAGAGCACAAACTGTAAGCTCAAGCTTTGTCCTTAAGATTTAGAAAGCTGTATTGGCTTCAACCCACCTATAGAAAAATCCCTGTGTGTTGGTGGAGGTAAGGGTTAGAGCTCCCCAGATAATGGGCTATCTCCTCCTAGAAAATGGTTTGCTCATTTTGTTCTGAGTTCTACGGGAACCCTGAGTCAGTGCCTTCGCCGCTGGATGCCTTTGCACAACTTCAAAGGGCTGAACTTTGTTTACTTTAACCGGTATGAGGGCAGTATGGAGTAACTTGACCCTCCATGCATCAAAGCAGCCAGCGCGTTTGTTTTGAAGATGTCTGCATTCGATTTCTCAGCTTTCTGTCTCTGCTGAGCTGTGATGGGGGTGCGGAGAGAAAGAGGATGAGGAGGCCCCGAAAACTGCCCTAGAGGCTGGCGCTAGAAAACTGTCTAAATTAAATAAATGGCTTTAATATTCAAAAAGCGCTGGCTTATCCCAATTCAAGTGTCCTTCTTCTGCAGAGGGGATTTGTGCAAAGCAAAGTCCACCCGGAATCAAACTTCATCTGTTTTCTTGGGAGGGAAACAATGTTCTCATTTATCATCTGTAAACGAACCTTCAGTATCAGAGCTTCTTCAGATCTAAGGCTTATTTATCACCAACTCTGCTGCTGACTGTTTGTTTTTCTGTGGAACACTTCCTACCAGAGGCTTTGGTATTTTAATTTAACCTCACCTGCATTTCTCTTCAAAGAAAAGGAGTAGATGGTTATTAGATCGTGTGTGTGTGTGTAGGAGTGCGTATGCTGGACGGCGAGGTGACCGACGTGGTGGAGGCCCAGTCTCTCAGTTTGAACCCACAGCACATCCACATCTACAGTGCCAGCTGGGGCCCCGAGGATGATGGGAAGACGGTGGATGGGCCCGCCAAGCTCGCCAAGGAGGCCTTCCTGCGCGGAGTGACCGAGGTGTGTGTATAAATATGTGTGTTCTGGGCCTCAGTTGTGTGCCGCGTTCCCCCATTTCAATGCCTCCCTTACACATCAATAGTTTGTGGGTGACTTCCTCTACACACAGGCAGTAATGATGTAGTAAACTATTCAACCATTTTGAAGGCAAAGGTGGCTTGAACAACGCAAGCACACTTTATGACCCTGACGATTATGAATGGGGAAATTTGATTTGGTCGCAGTGGAAGTATCAGGCTTTCTAAACTCCACTAAGGATAAAAAATAAATACTATAGGAAAAAGAATCCTCAATACAAAGCACTGAAAATATTGTACATTCATAACCACCTAAAGTGCACTTTACACTATAAATTCCCTTCACATAACTACAGTACCACAATTGTAGAAGTTATTTCAGAATCTGAGTGAGAGGATATTTGTGTTATGAGAATATCTCAATAAAACGCCATTGAGCTCAGGTCACGTGCACATTTTCTTGTGCATGTGAAATGCTAACGATGGAAATAGTTCATGGGGCATTAACGTTAGTGTGGCAGGATTCAGAGAGACCGAAGTCTTAGCTCCAGCTCCTCCGTCTCGCATGGGCATCCGGGCAGAGCATTGGCATACTGCCAACCCCGAGACAGTGACGTACTGCCAACCCTGAGACGTTACGTGTGTGTGTGTGTGAGAGAGACTATTGCTTTTAGGCATTTTGATAGCTACTTAAAGAGCAGGATGGTGAATGGTCCTGGTCTTTAGTGTCAATATGAAACAGTAGCTGGTTTGCTGAAAGCTCTGTGTCTTTAATGGGCAATAAGGCACGAGGGGGTGTGTTTAGTCTTTGTATGTGTGAGTGGAGGGAACAGTAAGCATCCAGAATGCAGACGTATAGGGGCCATATGCCAGGCTCTCTGTAGTGTACACATGGGAGCCTGCATCCATCTGATCCCAGATCTAAAGGTAAGAGGGTGTGAGAGATACAGTCCTAAAGCATAGAGCCGAGCCACAGAGAGCCAGGGCCAACGGGCCATTCAGACAAAGAACCATCAGACCTTATGGGGCAAACCGTATCTGAGGGCCGTTACTGGTGCTCTGCCTGCCTTTTATTACAGGCCTGTCAAATAAAAAGCATATGGCATGTAAACACATACTATTCTATAGGGAGCCATGGCGTCATCAGTAGCTCCAGTCTGTTGTTTACACTGTTCATGATAGTTGCGTGTGATGGTCAATGTGTAGAGGCTGCACCACCCAGCACAATGGAGCATTCTGTGGGACTTTGATATTTATTCACTGTGAATCTGAATAGCACAGATGATTTATTGCTCTGGGTTTGTTGACATACGGTCCCTGTTGTCTTGTATTGCGGTCGTGGTACATTAAAGCTCTTTGGATTCAAAGCGTCTGAGTGCTCACACGGTCCTGTGATGTATGGATGAGCTGTGGCAGCCCTTTCAGAGATGGACCCTGTAAGTAATTGTGCTGTAGTATCAATGGGAATCTATTTTAGATTGAATGACACTGTGTTCCCCTCTTTCATAAGCTGTGCCACACCAAGATACACATGCATGTGGTCATGTACGTCAGAAAGGCCTGTCTTGACGTGGTTGTCTAGGTTTGTTAATGACTCTGTTCTGTCTGTCCGTCTCCCTCTCCCTCCTCTAGGGTCGTGGGGGCCTGGGCTCCATCTTTGTGTGGGCGTCAGGGAACGGCGGGCGTGAGAAGGACAGCTGTAACTGTGACGGCTACACCAACAGCATCTACACCCTGTCCATCAGCAGCTCCACCCAGAACGGCAACGTGCCCTGGTACAGCGAGGCCTGCTCCTCCACCCTCGCCACAACCTACAGCTCTGGCAACCTCAACGAGAAACAGATAGTGAGTTCAGTAGACACGTGCTCGCACACACACACACACACATACATACATACACACACATACATACATACATACACACACAGACACGCACACATATACACTTACAGTGGCAAACGGAGTGGGAAACACTGATTTTGATTAATAAACATACTGAAAACACACTCACTCACTCCCAGTGTGAGTGTCATGAGTAGAACGGGAAGCATTCATCTGTACAGTCTGAAAATGGGCATGTCAGAAAGCAGAGCATTAACTGAGTGGTGGTGTGCATGCAGGGTGGAGGAGTGTGTGAGTCGGGCTCCTGTCCTGTGAGAGTCTTGTGCTCTGTGGTTCCAGGGCCTCAGTGGTATTATGTTGCTAACTACAATGGGAGATCACACAGCTTCCACTGAGCTTGAAGAGGAGGAAGTCTTTTACAGCATGTTAGTCAGGGGAATGGTGTGTGTGTGTGTGTGCTTCAGTGAGATGTAAGAGTGGATGGATGGAAACGTTTGATGTATAGAACCAGGTTGACTTGGCTCTACAGTATCTCAGATGGTTGAATCCGGAGCCAAAGCGCTAGTCCAGACTCTCTAGCTGTACTCCAGAGGTTGGAGCGTTTCTGGATGTCCTAGTTAGCCTGTATCCTGTTGCACTTCTTTGTCAGTTTTCCTATTGGTTTTAGTGCTCCTCCTTCCAGTCAGATGGACTGTAAGCCAGATACTTACTGGACTGTTTGGTACTTCAAGGCAGGTTTTGTGTGTGTGTTCACTCTGGAGGAATGACTGAGTCAGTTCTGCCTCAGACAGCCATAGATTTCGTTCTTTTATTTCTCTTCATAAACTCTCGCTCTTTGCACGCTTTCCCACCTGCCCTCTGAGGCCCATTTGAATGAAGAACTGTAAAACGTTAAAATCCCATCTCCATGTCTCGCTCTTCCACAGACCTGTCTCTCTCTCTCTGACACACACACACACACACACACACACACACACACACACACACACACACACACACACACACACACACAGGAGGGAGGTGGAGGAAGGAGAGCCTCTCACTAGGAGAGATTACAGTACAATACTGTGTAATGGATGTTCATCCCAACCTCTTGCCATGAGACATGCTGTGCACACATGATTATTGAATTGGTGTATGTTTCCACATTCATGATTAATCATGTTAAGCGTGTGTTGATACATAAACATCTATCAAAGTAGTTGGGGCTGAGTATAATGACTTTTATAGTGTATAACTTACACTCCTACTGATTGCTCCAATAAAAAGTTATTTATTTGCCGATATATTAGGTGTAAACATTTCGGCCTGGTATGGGCATTCATCTGAGCACCATGTCTGACAATGAAACTCTCTTCCTGTCAGGTGACAACGGACCTCAGACAGAAGTGTACTGACACCCACACGGGCACCTCCGCCTCGGCTCCACTGGCTGCTGGGATCATCGCCCTCGCACTGGAAGCCAAGTGAGTGACTCTTACCGTCTGTCTGTGTCTCAATGTCCCCTTGCTTGTTCCTATTTTTCTCTCTTTGATCTTGCTCTGTCTGTTTCTCTCCCTCCTTTGTGTTTTTTGTGTCTGTTCCCAAATATTTGCTGTCTGAGCATTCACACAGAGATGTCTCAGAAGTTCGATAAACTCTTGGGGGAAGGTAACTGTCTTGTAGTAATGCATTGTGGATCAGAATAGATTAGTCAGTTATCTCCTATCATTCTGCTATGAATGTGCCATCAGCTCAGTACTGTAGTCTGGTTGGGGAACGGAGCACGTGTGACCAGTAAAAACCTCTGTAGTTCCCTGTCCATTAAAAGTGTCTGACTGTACTGCAGGGCGTTATGACTTTCCCTTCCGTCAAAGCCAACCTTTCAATAAAAGACACCTCTGATGAGGTTTAAACTCTGTGTCGCTGGGGTACTGTACACTATTTGACTCTGTTTTACTGTAGGCTTTTACTGTTGCTCTGCTGGGTGGAACTGTAGTAACACAGGGTTTTATACGAAGAGCAGAGTGTGGGAGAGCAGAGATGTGACTGACAGAGGGATCTCTCGTCTCTTTATCTTTTCAATGCGGTAACATTAAGCCTGATGTTCAACTCTTCTTGGGAACCTAATGCCTTTTCTTTTGCAATCAGTCGCTATGCATTGTGGTACAGTAGGATATGTTGTTGCTTGTTGTACTGTCTTCATAATCATGTTAAGTGTATTTCAGATCTGGAATCTTCTATATTGATGAAAGGTATGGTTGTTGTGTGTGTACAGTAAAAACCTGACATGGAGGGACATGCAGCATTTGGTCGTGAGGACCTCTCATCCCGCCCACCTCCTCACCAACGACTGGAATACCAATGGGGTCGGCCGAAAAGGTACAGCGAGGCGTCCCATTAGCTGAGCTCGGCTGACCATCACTCCCATGCCCTGCCAATTGCACAATGGAGACTGATCTATATTGTATTTACATCAATTGATTTAAAGTTGCCTACATTAAGCAATTACAGTTAGCCATGGCTCTAAAGTTCAGGGAGAGGTTTTACTGGGCACACAGCAGGGTACATGCAATAATCTAATAGTGAAGAGGCCCTTATTGAGTTGGAACTGGAATCGTGTTGAAGTAGCCTTTCAGCAGTCTATCGATCTCTCACTTTTTCCTTCTCTCTCTCGCTCTATCTCTCTCAGTGAGCCACTCATATGGGTATGGTCTGCTTGATGCCAGTGCGATCGTGGCTCTGGCTGGGAACTGGACCAACGTTGGGCCCCAGAAAAAATGTGTGCTGTCCATGGTGGCAGAGCCCAGGTGAGCTGCGCGCGTGCACATACACACACACACACACACACACACACAAAACAGCTCTACCAACTCTGCCACTCACTGTTTGGCTGGCAGGAGCACCAGTACTAGCTTCCTAGGGATTACATTGGTTTTGGGTATAGTACAGTTAACCCACCCAGTGATTTACATATAATAAACCTATGTGATCCTTATTAGAATAGGATGCTTCAGATTGTGTCTCTCTCATCTGGGGCGTGTCGGCTGTTGAGGTGATGAGAGCTGCTGTGTGTGGGCTGGTTTGTGATGGGCCGTAGGTATGAGAGGTGCTCATGTGTGACCAAGCTGTCATACCCCAGTGTGACTGCACGTCATGTTTCTATTCTGAACATGGCACCGGGGGCCCATAGAGATGCTCTGCTGGGTTCTTGTGTGTGTGTGGTAGGGTGATGATCTTCTGAGCCTGGGGGAGCATGTTTAAGGGAAATAATCACTTACAGATTAATCTCTCTCTGCTTCAATGTTCTCCACGCTTCCCTGGCTGTCTCTAAACCTCTGATATTGTACTCTTTCACTCTCTCACTCCTTTGCTCCTGCCATCTTTCTGCTCCTTTGCTCTTGCTTTCTGTCCCCCTCTCTCATTCTCTTTCCCTCTACAGTGAGGGAAAAAAGTATTTGATCCCCTGCTGATTTTGTAAGTTTGCCCACTGACAAAGAAATTATCAGTCTATAATTTTAATGGTAGGTTTATTTGAACAGTGAGAGACAGAATAACAACAAAAAAATCCAGAAAAACGCATTTGAAACATTTTATAAATTGATTTGCATTTTAATGAGGGAAATAAGTATTTGACCCCCTCTCAATCAGAAAGATTTCTGGCTCCCAGGTGTCTTTTATACAGGTAACAAACTGAGATTAGGAGCACACTCTTAAAAGGGAGTGCTCCTAATCTCAGTTTGTTACCTGTATAAAAGACACCTGTCCACAGAAGCAATCAATCAATCAGATTCCAAACTCTCCACCATGGCCAAGACCAAAGAGCTCTCCAAGGATGTCAGAGACAAGATTGTAGACCTACACAAGGCTGGAATGGGCTACAAGACCATCGCCAAGCAGCTTGGTGAGAAGGTGACAACAGTTGGTGCGATTATTCGCAAATGGAAGAAACACAAAAGAACTGTCAATCTCCCTCGGCCTGGGACTCCATGCAAGATCTCACCTCGTGGAGTTGCAATGATCATGAGAACGGTGAGGAATCATCCCAGAACTACACGGGAGGATCTTGTCAATGATCTCAAGGCAGCTGGGACCATAGTCACCAAGAAAACAATTGGTAACACACCATGCCGTGAAGGACTGAAATCCTGCAGCGCCCGCATGGTCCCCCTTCTCAAGAAAGCACATATACATGCCCGTCTGAAGTTTGCCAATGAACAGGACAACTGGGTGAAAGTGTTGTGGTCAGATGAGACCAAAATGGAGCTCTTTGGCATCAACTCAACTCGCCGTGTTTGGAGGAGGAGGAATGCTGCCTATAACCCCAAGA
>QNTS01000135.1:1263767-1307332 GCA_003317085.1 Hucho hucho | reverse complement strand
CCTCCCTCCCTCCCTCTCGCTGTAGATCTCTCAGCCCCCCCCCCCTTCTGGGATTTAGGAAGTTGGACCCTCTCAAAGGGCCCCTCATATAAATGGCTCTCCCGGGAGGTGTTGTTCTGAACTAACGGGTCTATAGAGAAACACCAGAATATATGCTTATACATTTAATGCTGTCATTCCATCCAGGAAATCCAAGAATATAAAAGGAGCAGGATAGAAGCTGCAATTACAGAACCCACCCTGAAGAGTGCCAAAGCCTTGCTGGCGTAAACGGTGGCTTGGAGATCTGTGCTGTTGTTGCTTATGTGTAACGCTCTCCCTCCCTCTCTCTAGGCACTCTGACTCAGTTCACCCTGGTGCTGTATGGTACAGGCTCAGACTCTCCCAGCTCCACAGCCAAGGACCTCTCTCAGTCCAGTAACGGCAGCTGTAAGACTTTTGATCTACAGCAGATCTGCATTGGTAAGAATGTTACTGTTGGTTACCATTGGTTACTGTAAGAGAATGTAGATTCTGTACCTAGGGTTAGGCAACTAGGGTCTCGGAGAGCTGTGGTGTGCCCAGGCAAAGCACAAATGCACCTAATTCAATCCATCATGGTCTAATGGATCACAAGTCTGTGGCTCTGCAGGCTTAAGTTTTTTACCCCTACCCTAAGCCTAACCATTTAATGAACAGGTACATTTGCACTTCACACTGTACAGGTAAGACTGGCAATATTGTTTGGTGCGCGTGTTTGTCTAATGATAGCCGGCGTCTTGTGGGTAGACAGAAGGACTTTCCCCATAAACCTTCTCAATTAAATGTGAACAAACATCTAACCTCACAGAACTAGGCTATATCAAGGTTATTTGTATCAATTGGGTGGCCATTGCTTTGCAAACTCTGCCATGTTCTACCAACCTCATTGTCTTCTGATGTTTTTTTATTTTACCTTTAGTTAACAAGGCAAGTTGGTTAAGAACAAATTCTTATTTTCAATGATGGCCTAGGAACAGTGGGTTAACTACCTTGTTCAGGGGCAGAACGACAGATTTTTACCTTGTCAGCTCGGGGATTTGATCTTGCATCCTTCCGGTTACTAGTCCAACGCTCCAACCACTAGGCTACCCACTTCCCCAGGTATCCTAGTGGTTTAAAACAAATGTGTTTTAAGCATTGACATGGACTCCATTTTTGTTGTTTCTTTATGAATAATTGTTATATTGAGAGTAAAAAATGAGAGTAATGAATTCGGAAAATACAAAATATAATTTTATGGGGCCTGTCATGACAAATACTGTTTACTAACCATTATATTACCCGGGTATATTGACAGAATGCACAAATCTTGTTCACTAAGGATCTGGGGAAGAGTTGCAGGGTAGAGGAGAAGAAAATAATGTGCCTATTTGAAAGCTATAAAAAAAGAGTAGCTTGTGACATGTTTCATTTTTAAAAAGTAGCGTTCGTGCTAGAGGTTGGAGACCACTGCCCTAGAATAAGACTTGGAGAGACAGGAACAGTCTGACCCCTGCAGGATCCCCTGTGTATCACAGTTTAACACTCTTGTTGGTATACTGTATCAGATAGTGAGTGGTGTAATGGCATAGATGTAGGTTGTGAAGCAAGAGCTCTGGATGGTTGAGTTTGTTGATCATCTCGTCCTCAGAGACATCTACTGCGATAAAGTAAACATGGGGGTAGATTAGCGAGGACTGCATTTTCCGAGCTAAACTGACTACAACGCACCTCCCACAACACATAATTCTGCCCCAAAACAATCCTAAAAACAGGACAGGTAAAACAAAAAAATGACATTATGGAATGGACAACCAGTGGGTTACATTGGTTTCAAGTTTTGTATCGGTACATTTTTGGCGAGCTGATCATAGTGAAAAAGAAAATACTTCTGCATTTGCCGTTGTGTAAACACATTGATTCTCATTGCAAATAGGCCCAGGATAACTCCTGATAAAGTTGGGTAGCTTAGTCACGGGAATCAGGACTAATAAAGCCAATGCAACTGCCTGTTTTACAAACAGTAGTCCTACCAAATGGATGGACATTCATAAAATTCCATTGCAGGCCGAAACTGTAGGCTACACCCCACTGACTGACGCCGACATCAATTGGGTGTTTTTTTGTTTTTGGTCCTGTCTTTTTTTGTTGTTGATTTCCACGCCCACGGATGTAGATTTTTGGTCCGGACCAATTATAAACGTCTATATTTGGTTTGGTCTGGGCCTCCCGAGTGGCGCAGTGGTCTATGAGATTCTGGGTTCGAATCCAGGGCCTGTCGCAGCCGGCCGTGACCAGGAGACTCATAATTGGCCCAGCGTAATCCGGGTTAGGGAGGGTTTGGCCGGCATGGATGTCCTTGTCCCAACGCGCACTAGCGACTCCTGTGGCGGGCCGGGCGCAGTGCATGTTGACACGGTCACCAGGTGCATGGCGTTTCCTCTGACACATTGGTGCGGCTGGCTTCCAGGTTAAGTGGGCATTGTGTCAAGAAGCAGTACGGCTTGGCTGGGTTGTGTTTTGGAGGACGCACGGCTCTCGAAATTCGCGCCTCCTGAGTCCTTACGGGAGTTGCAGCGATGAGACAAAACTAACTACCAATTGGATACCATGAAATTGGGGAGAAAAACGGGGGAAATAAAACAACAAATAATTTTTTTTGGTTTGGTCTGGACTGACCTTCATTTGGTCCAAACATAGACGGCTGGCTTTAAATTACTTATTTTCAACTTTCATTAAGAACTGAAATTTCAACATCTGGAAAATACGTATTTTAAACATCCGGAAAATATGTATTTTCACCTTTCATTCAGAACCTAAAATGAACCTCACTTCAACGTCTGGAAAATACTTAAATAATGGGACTATTCTAGTTTTGTGGGGGTATAGGAGGAAGGTGGGAATTTTTGGGGTCACATCTAGAGCAGCAGAACGGGCAGGACCGGGCCTGGCTGTGATCAACACATTCAGCCAGTTAGCAGATGACAACTCTTATTGGTGCAGCCAGACCAGCCCTGTAGACATACTGTATCATTTGTTGGAATTTCGTCCCTACTGCTCCCCTCCTCCCCCTTTCCTCTTGCCTCTGTCATCAACCCCTTCTCCCTCAACACTCTGTCACTACTCCCACACTCTTCCCCTCTCTTCCTTCCTCTGTCCTCCTCTTTTCCTGATGTCCCCTTTCATTTGATCTTTCCTCTCTCTCTCCCACCCACTTCAACTCTTTCAACAGGGAGAGAATGACAACTGATTATGAACCAAGTAATTAGATTGGGGTAATGGTCTGTCTGACTGTGTAGGCAGGGGGAAATGGGCCTTGGGTGGATGTGGAGGGGGGTAAGGGGGGGGGTGGAGCCTCAGTAGCTGTGTGTGTGAGATTAGCTTTCCAAATCATTTGGGGAGATAAGGAATTACAGGGTGCTGCTACTGAAACTACTGCGGTGATAACACACAGACACTAATGCCACTGCCAAACTGTCCACGTGGATGTACAGACTTAGTACAGATAAATGCTTCAGAGCTTATTAGAAAGTCCATATATCTGCGATATTATTTCCAACTGGGTTGGCAAAGCATGGCTCAGGGCATAGATATGCTACAGTGCATTTCTCCTCAGATTGATGAGGGATTTACACACGCTGCATTTGTCTCGGCACACAATCTGCACAGCTCATCAACACATTCACACTCCAAACAGTTTGCATCTGGAAACTGTTCATTCTAGCAGAAGCTACATGAACATTATGCAGCTTACGTTGAGGGAACATTCACAGGCTCATGATTTTAATGCCCCAGAATGAGGCGATGCGTAATGTGCTGCATGATTGTCATGGCAGACTATTCAAATACAGTTCACATATTCGAAGGTTTGTGTGAACTATATCCATTTATTAGCGGTGTTTGTGCACTAACCGTGTTAAATGAAGAATTTGAACACCAGTAGTACTGAAACATGTCTCTGTTTCTCCTCTTGTCTCCCTGTATGCAGAGTGCAATGGTGGCTACTACCTCTTCCAGCAGGGCTGTGTGAGGGACTGTCCATCCGGCTACACCGCAGGCTCCCAGCTCCTCAATTACACCATGGGGAACTTTGTGGATCCAGCCTCGGTCTCCTCCTGCCTGCCCTGCCGACCCCCCTGCCTGACCTGCAGCGGCCTCAGCCCCAGCGCCTGCCTCTCCTGCCCCCCTCACAGCCACCTGGACCCTGTGTCCAGCACCTGCCTGCACCTCAACCAGATCCAGAGGGAGTCACCTGGCAACTTCATGGTGGGCCAGGGCAACGCCGGTCCCCGCCCAGAGCTCAGCTCGCGCCTGCCTGTCACCATCGCCGTGCTCAGCTGCATGATCATCATGGCCACCTTCGCTGTGGTGTTCATTCTGCTGCAGCTGAGATCTGGAGTCCTGGCCAAACTGCCCTCACTGGAGGAGGCCGGCTCAGGCCTGAGGGGGGGCTTCGGCCTGGGGGGCAGCAGCAGAATGGTGTCGTACCGCGGTATCCCTACAGTGTGGGGAGACGAGGGGGTGAACACTGACTCAGACAACGATGAGTTTGACGTCCACAATGAGAAGACTGCCTTTATCAAAACACAAAGTGCTCTTTAACCCCCTCCTGTCTTCGTATTCCTGCTTTCTACAGCCTCTCCCCCAATCACTCTGATTCTTCTAATTCCAGGCTCCCTGTCCTCCTCATGGTCCCCTCTGGTTTCTCTTTCCCTGTTTCGCTCCCTCATTCTTCCTCTCATCGGGTTTCGTCCCCCAAGTTTAGTGTTCCACTCTATAGTGCGTGACCTGATGGGAGACTGGAGTCACGCGGAATGGGGATGGCCTGGGCGCGCTTGGTGCTCGCTTCACACTCGGGTGATTTTCTATTAAACTGTCTCTCTGTGCCCTTTCGCCCTCAATCACCATCAGACAGAGTGTTTTCTGAACACAGCCCATTTCCCGGACGGCTCCAGGGTTTCCCTGTCACAATAAACAAACCATTATTGT
Organism: Hucho hucho; assembly: GCA_003317085.1. Lineage (NCBI taxonomy): Eukaryota > Metazoa > Chordata > Actinopteri > Salmoniformes > Salmonidae > Hucho > Hucho hucho. The sequence continues at coordinate 1,302,343 of QNTS01000135.1, read as the reverse complement.
TTGCTCTCTCCCTCCTTTTTTTTTTCTTCTTCATCTCCAGTTCCAGTGCAGTAGCCGGATGAGATTGTAAATTGGGGGTACACTGTGTGTGTGTTGAGTGGATAGCGAGATCGGGGTAGGTTCAGGTTCTGAGAAGCCACAGCAGAGTCCTCATAGTCCCAGTGTTTTGGTGAATCAGCCCCAGGCCCTCCCAGAGCTGCTGAGTGTGTCCATGCTGCAGTATGAGACTGTATCTCTCTCTCAGCTCTGGCTGGATACAAGGCTATGAGTCATGAGACTAGCAACGCTCACTCTACCCCCAGCATGGGGGGGATGGGGTTCAGGTCGAGTGCTCGCTCGCTGCCAGATCCCCAAAGATAGGTCAGCAGTTCACCCAGCTACGCCTCCACACTTTACTGGGCCTCAGAATTTTGACCAAAATAATATTGCCTCTATGATTAAAACCCCATTCCCAAGAAAAAAGTACCTAGGAATAATTAAATTTGCTTTCCACTGAAGTCTTTTAATTGCTCAGCTTCTGAGGGTGAGAGTGTTAGTGAGATGTATTGTGGATGGGGCTCAGTACAGTAGAAGGGACTTTTAACACAAGGGCTTCTCTGAGCAGCTATACAGGTAGTGAGAGGAGTGTGTGTGTGAGAGAGAGAGAGAGAGAGAAGGGTTTTACGCACTGCAGAGGAGAGCGAGAATAAAAAAGTCTGGCCATGATTACCAGACAGGGCACTCCACTCTCCCTATTCTCCTGCTCTTTTAATGCTGTTCATCACACACACTTAGCACTGTCTTATGCCTTACTGAAACAAGAGGTAGGGTGCGTGTATGTGTTTTTGTGTGTCTGAGTGTGTGCCAGCCAAGTGTGTGAGCAGGTGTCCAGTTGAGCAAAAGGAAGGAATGACCACATTAGGAATACTAAGGATGTGGTTGTGTTTGTAGGCTGAGTTATGATACTGGTTGGCCCGTGGAGTTGTAGTTTCCCTGTCTGCTGTTCTTTAAAGAACTGCCTATGTCAAATAACTGAGGTTGGCTATAATAAGCAAACTTCTTTTAACATTTTTTTTATCTGTCATTGAGACTTATCACAGCTTCTCTCCACTCGCCCTCCAGTCGTCATCAGGGATGTTGATGCAAACTAGAGATAATCTGTTTCATTTACTTGCCAATGAATTATATCCTGAACGACACTACAGCTCAGATGTGTTCCAAGGGAGTTTTTTTTCTATTCATCTTTATTGAAAAGCTGAAGTGAATTTTTGGCTGCATATCTTCCTTCTACAATCTGTACCTCATTAATTCATCCATTGGACAAATATTGCATCCATCCATCTTTTTTTTTTCTTTTTTTATGTTGAAGTTATTTTTCATTTCCAGCAGATAATAGGGGGCTTTGCTGAGAGGGGTTGTCATAGTGACAACATGCATATAAGATTGATGCAGCTGCTCATCCCGTCCTCACTCCGAACACACAGCAACGGCAGCAGGGAATATGTGTTCCATAGCAATGATGAAGGATTATATAGGTCAAAGGTGAAAGTTTTTCAGAGAAGGATATTTCTTTTGAACCTTAGGAGTTTTCCTTTCACTGATTTACACTTCTACAGTAATAATTAGACTGAAATGTCTTTATCTACAGTGCCAGCGCTGTAGGGCTGCAGTCTCGCTCCTCCCCTACTCTGTCTTGGCACAACTTAAATGTAATTTAATATATCCTGATTTATGCCCTCTGAATATATCATTTTCAGGATTGTTTTTTAAGGGGGTGATCCCTGTGCTTTAAATCTTATTAATTAAAAACATTGCTGAGGAAGACTTAATTTTCAATACACAGATTGGGGAGTTGCTATCCTCTGAGTGCAAAGTAATGACGGGCAACTTTGAGCAACATATGTAATTATTACAAAGATGGAATAGTGTGCCGTTTAGCCCTGGCTGATGTAAGGGGCAGTAATGCTGTCATTGATTATCATTTGTTAAAATGATTAAAATGAAGAAGTAACAGATAAATCCTAAGAGATTTTTCTTCCTACCAGAATTATAGTTGAGCTGCGGCTGAGGCAATCGTTTTAATGTCCCAACATACGTCCCCCCCACTTACATTTCCTCTTTGTTGGTCACTCCTGAATGTGGAAATCTCTATTGCATTATAACAGTATGTCTAAGGAAACGGACAGCTGCTGGGAAAGAGGTTGCAGTGCAGCCTCAATACTACAGCTGACTGCAGCAGTTTCTGGCATTACCAAAGACAAGGCAATTTAGAGTTCAGTACAGTTCTGCTCCAGATTTCTGAGCCTGAGTTAGGGAGATGACGCAATCTGAGGTTTTCTCTGTGCATTGATTCATAAATCAGATGAATATGTCCTTTTTTAAAACTCTTTGTTATTCCTGCTTTTTAATGCAGAGAGACCTTTTCCTCTCCACCCCCTGCTTGGTGACGGTGGTGGAGCAGAGACATTCTCTATGCTGAGATACAGCGTTGGATGTGGAGGGAGCAGATTGAGAATGTATCCCATACACCAAAGGGCTGAATGAGGCTGTGTGTATGTGTGTTATAACTACAGAAGAAACATACTCTTGGGGGTTAAACAGAGCTCTGGACACACGGCCCATGCAGCTCTGTCCACCTCTCCACACCTCTCCTTAACAGTGACCTATGAATAATGTAAAAGAATGACTACCTTAGATGGGACATCTCTAAAATAAGGCCTATTTTTGTACTATATATATGGTGCAGTGTAATTTTCTTGTAATTTAAAGATTCTTTTTGCTCTTGTTAAATTTGTCCTTTTTATTTAATTGATAGATTCTATGAAAAATAAAAATCTATGCAAACTTCAGGATTTGTCATGTGCCTTTCTATGTGATTGATGGATGGCTGTATTACAAGAATCAATATCTAATGTCCAGCTAGATTGAATTGAGCAGAGTATTTTATTTCACCTGAGTGCTGTGCTCCAAGCGAATACAATGGCAGTTCATATATAGTCAAAGTATAGTCACTCCTACAGGAGTTGGACAATTGGGATAGATAAAAATAAAAGTATAAGCTGTTTCTTACATCAGCAGTACTGTGTATTGCACCAGAAGAGCTACAGTATGTGGCCTCCACCCAGGGTTGGGTAGGTTACTTTCTTAATGTAATCTGTTAGTTACTAAACTCAGCAAAAAAAATAAACATCCCTTTTTCAGGACCCTGTCTTTCAAAGATAATTCGTAAAAATCCATATAACTTTACAGATCGTCATTAAGGGTTTAAACACTGTTTCCCATGCTTGTTCAATGAACCATAAACAATTAGTGAACATGCACCTGTGGAACGGTCGTTAAGACACTAACAGCTTACAGACAGGTAGGCAATTAAGGTCACAGTTATGAAAACTTAGGACACTAAAGAGGCCTTTCTACTGACTCGGAAAAACACCAAAAGAAAGATGCCCAGGGTCCCTGCTCATCTGCGTGAACGTGCCTTAGGCATGCTGCAAGGAGACATGAGGACTGCAGATGTGGCCAGGGCAATAAATTGCAATGTCCGTACTGTGACACGCCTACAGGGAGACAGGACGGACAGCTGATCGTCCTCAGTGGCAGACCACATGTAACAGCACCTGCACAGGATCGGTACATCTGAACATCACACCTGCGGGACAGGTACAGGATGGCAACAACAACTGCCCAAGTTACACCAGGAACGCACAATTCCTCCATCAGTGCTCAGACTGTCCGCAATAGGCTGAGAGAGGCTGGACTGAGGGCTTGTAGGCCTGTTGTAAGGCAGGTCCTCACCAGACATCACCGGCAACAACGTCGCCTATGGGCACAATACCACTGTCGCTGGACCAGACAGGACTGGCAAAAAGTGCTCTTCACTGACGAGTCGCGGTTTTGTCTCACCAGGGGTGATTGTCGGATTCGAGTTTATTGTTGAAGGAATGAGCGTTACACCGAGGCCTGTACTCTGGAGTGGGATCAATTTGGAGGTGGAGGGTCTGTCATGGTCTGGGGCGGTGTCGGACTGAGCTTGTTGTCATTGCAGGCAATACAGGGAAGACATCCTCCTCCCTCATGTGGTACCCTTCCTGCAGGCTCATCTTGACTTGACCCTCCAGCATGACTGCCTCCACGCACAGAACGAGCAGTATGGCTGATTTCCTGCAAGACTGGAATGTCAGTGTTCTGCCATGGCCAGCGAAGAGCACAGATCTCAATCCCATTGAGCACGTCTGGGACCTGTTGGATCGGAGGGTGAGGGCTAGGGCCATGGTGGAAGAGTGGGGTAACATCTCACAGCAAGAACTGGCAAATCTGGTGCAGTCCATGAGGAGGAGATGCACTGCAGTACTTAATGCAGCTAGTGGCCACACCAGATACTTACTGACTGTTACTTTAGATTTTTTTCAGGGACACATTATTCCATTTCTGTTAGTAACATGTCTGTGGAACTTTTCCGTTTGTCTCAGTTGTTGAATTTTATGTTCATACAAATATTTACACGTTTGCTGAAAATAAACGCAGCTGACAGTGAGAGGACGTTTCTTTTTTTGCTGAGTTTAGTTGTCCAAAATTGTAATCAGTAACGTAACTTTTGGCTAACGTTACCCAAACTCAGTAACGTACATTCAGTTACTTCTGGAATACTTTCCCCTTAATGCCTAAACTTAAATTAAGAACAAAAAGCTAATTTTTGGTTTCATTAATTTGTACAGTACTGACTGCAGCTGGCCCATTTAGCGGAAATCGCTCAGCTCTGCGTCGAGGACTAGACTCATCCCAATAAATGTCAAGAGGTTAAGATGCATTAGGAAAAAATGTATTAATATTACCAATTGAACAACATTCATTGCAGGATAAATTACAGAGTTGTCCATAAATAGATGTTGCATTTTACTTGATGGGTTGGTTACATAGGCTTCTTCTAACCCATTGCTTTCTACTACAGATAATAATACGATTACGCTATGTCTTTACATAAAAAAACACCAGTCTGTCGGATTTTGGGTTATTCCAATTAATTTAATACCCCTTGATCTTCAAGAATAGGATTTGGAAATATAGATTATCCAAATAGTTTTACCTCAGCATAACCCCAAAACTAAGGACTAATTTGATGTCATGGAGGATTGATTTTCTCATTGCTTTGAGTTGAAAAATAAATACTGCTCTCGGAATGGCATGCTTTCAACACTCCCGAAAAGCGCTTTTTGCAAGTGAAAAATGGAACCGAGATGAAGACAGTTTCAAGTTGGATATTCGACCGATATTCACGCTTTCAAAGCTCAATAGCTTTCAAACCACTTGAGCCACAGACTCCAAATAAGTGTCATGATGTTGGAAAAATTGCGCACAACTTTGCACAGGTCTTATTTTCACGATTTGGAAATGTGAGCAGCATTTTGTATTCCTAGTTGAATTAGTTAGGGAGCGTAAACAAAATACAAACTTTACACATTTGAAATTCAATAGCTCCTTGGTCATGTGACCTACTTGACTCAAACAAGGTTCATAATGTCCACCGACTACCCTTCTATATTGCACACCCTTTGGTTTGTTCATTTTCATCTCACACGTTTTTACATAAATGTTTCAAACTTTAAAATGTCAATAGCTCCTTGGTCATGTGACCTACTGACTTCAAACAAGGTTCAGAATGTACACTCAGTGGGCCTACACATTGCACACCCTTTAGTTTGTCAATTTTCATCTCACTCGATTTTACATGAATTTTTCAAACTTTTAAATTTCAATAGCTCCTTGGTCATGTGACCTACTGACCTCAAACAAGGTTCAGAATGTCCACTGACTATGCCTTCATATCCCACACACTATTGTTTGTCTACTTTCATCTCATGCTATTAGACTTAAATCTGTAAGCCTGAGACACAGTGGGTGTGGACATTGCTGTACAGTGGGCACCCACACTCAGAAGTAATTTGGAGAAAAAGAGAGTATCTGATTGAAGAGTCGTTAACAGTGATTACTATTATCTGTCTGTCCCCCTTGTACCTTCAAACCCTTCCAGGATATTACAATCTCACAACGCAGGATATTCGATGGTCCCTAGATTCCTTTCTAACAGTCCTCAAGCTTTAATAGAATAATCAATGACTGTGTAACTGTTGAAATTCATAGTCATTGTTATGATTTTAGTAAGTCTTATGGTCGGGCATAAAATGTTGTCTCCAGTTTCTTGCTTTCACAGGTCCTGCTGAGTGGACGGTATTGATGCCTTTTCAGTCTAGCTCCAGTCAGGTGTCATTATGTTATAAGCACCACGCCACCCCACTCCCGTTTCATAACACCCTCAAACTTTCTACCATTTGTCTACACTCCAAGAACCATGAGAGCCCTCTAGCGGTAGACGCCCCCAGATCCATGACAACTGAGATTCCCATATCCATAGCCTTCTTAGTTTGTAGCTTGTAGGTCTAAAAGTGTTTTTGTCCTTACTATGTTGAAATATCAAAGACTAAGCTTTTTGTGAGACTCTGGAAAGTCATTTCAAGTCAAAGCCTTGTTTTCCCTGGTACATAAATGTATACTACTAAATAGTTCTGTTTATTTTGACTTTGCAACATAAAAATCTTGTTGGGAGCTGAAAAACACTCACAGCTGTATGTTAATGAAGAAATCCTACAGCTCAGTGCAATGGTAAATGTTACGTCAGCTGTGGGATATGGACAGTAGAGGGGGATGCTGCTGTAGTGACAATAGAGTCATCACTATTTACAGGCCTTTCTTTGATGAGGGTCACAGCACTGGAGAATAACCTGGTTCTGGTCCAGATGTACTGGACTCATTTGCCTGAGGGTGGCCTTTAAAATAGTAAATCAAGTTATATTTGCTTGTACACAGGTCATTCTTATGCACTCCATGCAGTACTTGCTGTTGTTTATAATAGTTATTGTCATGCTTTTGTCCACATTTGTTTGGAAATACGTGTAACTGTCCTTTGTGGTTTGGCGCATACAGCTCCATGGTACTGTGACGTTAGTTGTCATGTTGTCCACTAAGCTGCTTGTTGTTAGTCTAAAGAGTACTTTTACAACTTAGTTTAATATTTGCATTTGTCCCTCAGCTCTTTGCCTCGAGTCCAGTCTGCCTTTCACAGCCCTTATTGCAAAGACAACATTGTAATTAATTTGGTGTTCGAACAGAGGTGCTTAAAGGAAGGCGCACAGGTAGGCCTCGTGAAAAACAATGTTTCATATGCTCTTTTTAATCACAGTAATAGGCAGTGATTTGTCATTCAGAGTGAGCTTGATAACGTGAAATAATCATTTTCATAGCATCACTTTCATATACTGTACATTAAGACAAATCCTTCTACTGTGAGTATTTGCACGCAGTTTACATAACCTGATAATGACTTGATATTTGAGTGCATTCACAACAAGCCACCTGCAGACAACTTACAAAATGCAATAGTGCATTTGAGGGTTCCTTTTTCTGATGAAAATAGTTATTTGATGCATGGCCTACTATTTCTAACTGGAAAAATAAATATTCTGTGTAACACCAAAATGTATAACATTCACACCACAACTACATGTTGAAACTACAGTTTTTTTCCTGGGCAGTGATCAACTTACATTTTGATACCTTTACGTCACTCAGAAATACAAAAAGCTATCGACATAATGATGAATTAAGTTTTAATGTCATTACAGAAAACATACAACAAAAACAAAATGATTGAGTTACCAACACATTAGAAACAGAGCGTGTCATGAAACTGGCAAATAAAGATGACAATGGAAAGGGAAATATTGATGGCCAGAAATTCAGTCAACACCAACTAGATCATTACTCCAGAGACAGAGGGACATAAGGTGAGGCAGAGGCTCTAGAGGACAGGAAAGATGACATACAAGCACAAAGTGACAAAGAGTACTCCGGAGACAGAGGGACAGAACAAGCGAGGGATGCTAAAAGAATGACCAGACCAGGGGCAAAGTCATTTTCCATTTCTATTAGATAGACAGGTGGAAGAAAATAAAGCCTTTACCAGGTACCTCAAATCTACAACAGCCATGGACAGATGTGCTTTATTCTAAATTTAATAAGGTCAATCCATGCTGCACCTTGGCATTCAAATACCAGCATATCAAAGCTAGTCACAGCCGGAAAAAAGCCCCACCTTACTTCTGTGCCTCGGCCACCTGCACCTTTCAGTCGTGTAAAGCATAATACATGTTTAGACGACAAAAAAGGCCTAGCAAATATAGCAAATATGTCAACATTATGGTATTCAGATTTGGTGAGGTGACACACCAACGAAGTGAGAGAAGATGTAAACCTGTAAGATATAATCACAGAGGTGTAGTAGCAAAGGCAGCACAAAAAGGTGTCAGCAACTACCACTACAGACAGTTATAAAACACACATACAGAAGAGATTTTGGCAGGCAACATTAAAAGAAGCCCTTCAAAATATATTCTCAAAGTGATTGGGGCTGAAATCAGAAAGAGCACAAGGCTGCACGGTGACATGATGCTAGAGCTCATGTTTACACAAAAGGTTTTGAAGGAGTGTGCCACAACTTCAGCTACTACATCTGGATACATGCAACACCTCCAAGTCGAGCCGTTTGGCATTCACTTGTACACAGAAGAGGGTTTGAAGATCCTAGTTGAACATCTGAGAAAGCGCAGTCCAGTGACTCTTCATCTTGATGCCACTGGTAAAAGAGTTCTGTACTATGCTCTGGTTCTGCCCGGAATGGGCAAGGATAACCCCCCCTCCCTCCCCGTATCCTAGATGATTAGTGTTCAGCACTCCATCCCAACTATAACCTTTTGGTTAATGAAGACAGTACGCAAGGTCTCACAAATGACAAGCTACAAGGTGAGACAGGAGGAGGCTGATTTCAGCTGGGCGCCGATTGGACGTGTATTGATCTCATTTAACAAAGAGAGCATCACTTCTTATCTAAACAGAGCCCACAGCATAGTTTCCTTTGAGGAAAAAGAAGATTGCGAAGACTTCACAGTGCTCCATCTGTGCTCTGCCCACATCCTTAAGGCTGTCGCCCAGGGATTTGGGAAGAAAACAAATGACAAAGGGCTCAAAGAGTATGCAACTTTTTGCTTTGCCTTGTTGCTCAACAGCACCTCTTTCTTCGAGGCTCTCAATGTCTTTAGACACGTGGTGCTTTTCAAATCAAAACAAAAGTCATCTTGTGGATGAATCACAAAAGCATTTAGATGAGTATTGAAGTCAGAGAAGGTGAAAGTGGAGGACGTGATGAGAGATGGCAGTTATGAAGTGCAATGTCAGCAAAAAAAGAAAACAATAAGTGGACAATCTCCCTTCACATGTGAATTCATGTCAGTTCTTAAACATTTGCAGAGTCTTCTGGAGGAGACACTGAAAATATTTTTTTCTGCCCTGGGATAATCTATGTTCTAATGGACACTGACATGGCCATTTTCCCCCTATGGAGTGGGATAATGCTGGGTGACCTTACAAGATATTGTAATGTGACCAACACAACATTGCAATCAGTGAAATCACGGGACACCAACTGCTATGTGGAACAGTGGTTCTGGATGCTGAAGTATTCCATTTTGCAAAAGAAGAAATTCCTCCGTCCAGCTGAATTCATTTTGAAAATGCATGCCACCCTCCAAGGAAGGTATAGGGAGCACATAATAAAACATGACCTACCGCAACAAGTCGTTGGACCAGGAAGAGGAGCAGTGGGCCAAGAGACAAAGAAAAGACTCACCTCACAAGTCCAAGTCAAAGTATTTCCAGGCTCCCAGACAATTACCTGAGCCAAAGAAGGGTAAAAAGAAACAGGGAAGGCACACCACAAGAAATATGAAAGCAGGGATGAGGCAACATCACTCCAACACAACGAGGCTGCAGGCCAGGTAAGTTCAAGCATTGTGATAGTTTGTTTTCAGTTCTTGTTTAAGCGGACAATAACTCTTCTAAATGTGTTTCATTTGCATATTGCAGGTCACAGCTCTGTGGCGAAGAAACAATTGCGAGGTGGTGGTTGCTGTTGTGAGATCTACAGACAAAAAGTCCTCTTTCCTTCTCCATCATTCAGAGTTTAAAACTCTGCAGCCCCACAAATGGCTTGTGGGTGAGGTAATAAATACTAGTCATAACATGACAATAAGCATTTCTTCAATCACAATTCTAAACATATCGTGGAAAAGAAATTCATACAGTATGAAGGATGAACATAGAAGTACATTAGATGTGCACCTAACCAAGTCTAAGGACATGTAATATCATTATGTAGTTAACTGGAATTGGAGTTGAATGTTTCTGATGACGTACACTTGAATATTTATGGCCCTTATTCTGTCACTTTAAAGTAAATAGTGAAGATGTGTCATCACGTAAACACAGTATTGTCAGCAATAGCACACTTTGACTACATAACACCTTATGTATGATACTTAATCTCCCTAACAAGGCATATATATGTGACAATGACCCATTAAATTGCATGTAGCCAGAATATATTAGACAAATAAAAACAAAGGCAAATGTAATTACGTTTGTTTTAAATCTCGATAAACAATCCTTCTAACTAACCAATACTCTCTGAAATGTCTATGTATTTTAGTTTACGCTTAATTATTTGTATAATGTTCTTCACATTCAAAGCATTTGTGGTTTTATTTTCTCTCCTTATACAGACAATCGAATGGTACTTTCAAGCAACCACAAAAAGCTGCAGTCACGGGACAAAGATTTACATCCTAAATCATTGCTCAGCCCAAGTCATTCTAAATGGAGAAAGAAGTTTCGTGCGCAAGCAAAGTCTGCCCAAGGTACTAATACAATCTGTTAGTGGAATTTTAAAGGATTAACTATTGATACATTTTTTTTGACTTAGTGGCAAGCATGTGAAATTATTTATTTCAGGTGAACTCCGGTAACTACAATGCTGTCATGAGTTTCTTGAATGTGAACCAGAACCACTGGAAGTTCATGGTGAGTAAAATCCTTTTTCCAAAATTGATTTAGGTACATTTTTGTGAAGAGGTATGAGGGTTGTGATATGGGTGATTTAATAGTAAAATCATTTAAGGGATAAATACATTTCTATATTGCTTCCCCAGTATCTGCATGAACCATCAGAACAAGTGTTTCTGGTTGACCCTGATGGACAGAAAGAGAAGGAGGAATCAGAACACGCTGCATTCAAATTCAAGTCTTAGTTATTCCATTGTACTGGATATAATACATATTAGCATTTTACATACATTCATTTATGACATACTGTGAAAAACTCTTGGCTGCTGGCTCTGTCACTTTCAGACATGTGCAGAGCAGACAATGTGCAGAGGGTTCTCTGTAAAGAGAGAATAATCCAAAAGGCACAGACACACCCCTTGACTTTCAGTTGGCACCCTTGACCTGTATGTATTCTCTCCTGATTGGCTCTGTGGGGCTTAGTCAATGGGATCTTACACAGTCTGGGAGTCTGACTAAAGTGCCAGAGGTATGAGGAGAGACATCCTCCTTTGCATTTATGGGAACAAATATTTCCTAAAACTTTGGATCCTATTTTTGGACAGTTAGAAGACACAATGTGTCAATGCAAAAAAAAAAAAAAAATTACAAATTACTGTCCATGAGTAACCTCAACCTTGTGGGTCTGTGGGTGTTTGGGCCAATAAAGTGCCAACTCAATTCTACCACTGACTAGTCTCTCATGCCCCTATGAACGGGGACACAGGGAAATAGTTTAATCTAAACCAGACCTTTTTTACTGGAAAACACTAACCCCTAATTGGGGCTCTTTTCTTGACACGCAGTAGCAGTTTACAAGATAAGAAGTCAAGAAGATCAAAAAGTAGATTGTTGTAAGGGTGTATTATGTCCTGTGCTGGCCCCATTGTCATACCCATTCTGGACTCTGAGTGGTAAAATCATAGCTGGAAAATGCCTCTATGTATGTGTATACTGTATGTGGGAATGTCTTATGTCCGTCCTACATGTAGTGTTGGTACATGGAATATTCCTCAACTGCATATATCATAAATTGCTATTGCAAATAGAAGTATTATGTTCAACAACTGACATTTTCAGATATTATTTTGACAAACACACTTTAACACACTTTGGTGCTTACAATTCATTCTCTATTGTCATAGATTTGGTGGGCACTGTCATCTGTGATCTTTGTGATATGACTTTCTTTAAGCACGTACTGATGAAACTGTCACTTAATATATATTTTTTTAAAGTCTACAAACGCTCTATGTTTATTCACTCTGTGATAGGGTTGGATCCTATATGCTACTTTTATTATTCTCCTGTAAATGGTCCATTGCCTGTAATTTAAGCTGTGTGTAGAATGGGGAATAAAGGAAATGACCTCTACTAGATTATAGTGATAAGGAAAACAGCGTACAGTTTTGGCCTGTGTATTCATTTGCCTATAACTAATCAGAATTCCATTATGTTTACATAAAAAATTGAATACTTCAAAATGAGAAGATCCTGCCATGGAAAAGACGACTGGGTGGACATAAAGTGGAAAGGAGGGGAAATAACTCAGCAGGACACCTTCAGCTGCGGAGTCTTTGTAATGCAGGTTTGATAGTTCTATTTTCTATAATGAATGGTTAGCTGTTATGTGACAATTAGGTCAAAAACTATTTTATTTTTTGGTGTAGATGGCCAAGGAAGTTGCACAGAACTTCCCCAACATCCCCTCCCAAATTGATATAGAACCTTCACAAAAACACATGGAGCAACTGCGAAAATAAATGGCTGAGGATATACTAAAAATGTCTGGTATGTAATGACATTTAATTCAAACTAAATGTAAATTCTTTATTTTCATGTTGTTGAGTGGTACAACCATATGTTCAGTTCATGCCTATGATTTCAGAGTTCAACAAAGCCAATAACTGCTTCACGTGTGCCACTGATAAAGAACCTGGATGTGGCCCAAAGACTGACTGGGTTAGTAACTTTATTTAACATGTTTATAATCTTTTGACAACAGTGACGGCATGTAAGACAATTTATGATTTAACACAATGGATGGCTAATTCGTCACACTGCATTGATATTTGATATCATTTATAACGTGTTACGCTTTGTTTTGTTTTAGATTTAATGTTTTGCATGCCAATGGTGGTTCCATGTGCTGTGCCTGAGAATGAAGACAAAAGAGTTCAGAGTGAAGAACACAAACTGGAAGTGCTGTCTTTGTTGTTGAAAATGTATGCTATACCCCATCCACACTGAAGAGGCTCTGAAATGTAAATCAACCAGGGATAAAGAGAAAGTTAACACTGTGAAATGTTTTGTACTTATTTAAAGTAAAGTGTCTGTTGACATGTTGGAAAAGATTAAAGGTCTACAATTTCTGTTTAATTTGTCAATATTCAATTTTTATTCATTGATTTTCTGGCCACCATTACTGTGGTTACATGTTCACTATATGTATTGACCAGCAAACCCACTGCAGCCTACCTCACCGATGAAAGGAGATATTATCTGTCTCTCTCTTATTGTGTACCGCTGTTAAATACTGTGGGGGAAAAAACAGGGAAAATAAGTACTTAGAACTACCAATTATTATATATAGATATTAATGAAAAGGGTAAACACAACACTGGACTGAACCCCCTAATTGTCAAACTAATATTAATGTACAACAATATAGAAGATACATGACTAGAGGTTATGCAATATGGGTGTATATCCACTGCACGCTTCTTAGGTGTGTAATTGACATGACCAAGGAGAGCTATTGAAATTTAAAACTATGAAAAATTAAAAATTTTCTGTATGATTTTACAGTACACAAACAAGAGTGTGCAATATATACAGTTGAAGTCAGAGGTTTACATACACTTAGGTTGGAGTCATTAAAACTCCTTTTTCAACCACTCCACAAGTTTCTTGTTAACAAACTAAAGTTTTGTCAAGTCAGTAAGGACATCTACTTTGTGCATGACACAAGTAATTTTTCCAACAATTGTGTACAGACAGATTATTTCACTTATAATTCACTGTATCACAATTCCAGTAGGTCAGACGTTTACATACACTAAGTTGACTGTGCCTTTAAACAGCTTGGAAAATTCCAGAAAATGTCATGGCTTTAGAAGCTTCTGATAGGCTAATTGACATCATTTGAGTCAATTGGAGGTGTACCTGTGGATGTATTTCAAGGCCTACCTTCAAACTCAGTGCCTCTTTGCTTGACATCATGGGAAAATCAAAAGAAATCAGCCAAGACCAAAAAATTTTAGACCTCCACAAGTCTGGTTCATCCTTGGGAGCAATTTCCAAACGCCTGAAGGTACCACGTTCATCTGTACAAACAATAGTACGCAAGTATAAACACCATGGGACCACACAGCCATCATACCGCTCAGGAAGGAAACGCGTTCTGTCTCTTAGAGTTGAACGTACTTTGGTGCGAAAAGTGCAAATCAATCCCAGAACAACAGCAAAGGACCTTGTGAAGATGCTGGAGGAAACAGGTACAAATGTATCTGTATCCACAGTAAAACGAGTCCTATATTCCTCGCTCAGCAAGGAAGAAGCCACTGCTCCAAAACCGCCATAAAAAAAGCCAGACTACGGTTTGCAACTGCCCATGGGGACAAAGATCGTACTTTTTGGTCTGATGAAACAAAAATAGAACTGTTTGGCCATAATGACCATCGTTATGTTTGGAGGAAAAATGGGGAGGCTTGCAAGCCGAAGAACACCATCCCAACCGTGAAGCACGGGGGTGGCAGCATCATGTTGTGGGGGTGCTTTGCTGCAGGAGGGACTGGTGCACTTCACAAAATAGATAGTATCATGAGGCAGGAAATATATGTGGATATATTGAAGCAACATCTCAAGACATCAGTCAGGAAGTTAAAGCTTGGTCGCAAATGGGTCAAATGGACAATGACCCCAAGCATACTTCCAAAGTTGTGGAAAATGGCTTAAGGACAACAAAGTCAAGGTATTGGAGTGGCCATCACAAAGCCCTGACCTCATCCTATAGAAAATGTGTGGGCAGAACTGAAAAAGTGTGTGTGAGCAAGGAGGCCTACAAATCTGACTCAGTTACACCAGCTCTGTCAGGAGGAATGGGCCAAAATTCACCCAACTTATAGTGGGAAGCTTGTGGAAGGCTACCCAAAACGTTTGACCCAAGTTAAACAATTTAAAGGCAATGCTACCAAATACTAATTGAGTGTATGTAAACTTCTGACCCACTGGAAATGTGATGAAAGAAATAAAAGCTGAAATAAATCACTCTCTACTATTATTCTGACATTTCACATTCTTAAAATTAAGTGGTGATCCTAACTGACCTAAAACAGGGATTTTTTACTATGATTAAATGTCAGGAATTGTGAAAAACTGAGTTTAAATGTATTTGGCTAAGGTGTAGGTAAACTTCAGCTGTATATAATGTACTCTATACCATCTACTGCATCTTGCCTATGTCGCACGGCCATCGCTCATCCATATATTTATATGTACATATTCTTATTCATCCCTTTACACTTGTGTGTATAAGGTAGTTGTTGTGAAATTGTTAGATTACTTGTTAGATATTACTGCACTGTCGGAACTAGAAGCACAAGCATTTCGCTACACTCACATTAACATCTGCTAACCATGTGTATGTGACCAATACATTTTGATTTGATTTACCTGCCTGCACCAGTTAGCCGTATTACGATTGGGTTGCTTTTGCGCGACTACACCAGACTACAGCCATATAGTTTTGAACCTAGAAGAAGACCAAGAGACAGCAGTGGGCAAGGAGTCGACCGGGAAGGGAGAGAGGAATGTCCAGTTGGCCCTTTAGAAAGGCATGGTAAGCTATCGTTACTGTGTATCAAGCTAGCTGGCTTGGCTACAACTGATAAAGTCGAGGTGGCTAGCTAGCTGCGCTTTACAGCCAGACTCTCAGTTTTACACTTAGCTAGCAAGCTAGATTATGAACTAAACTGCAATTATCGTAAACCATTATTATATAGCTAGCTACTGTAGCTAAATATCTGTCAGCAGGATCGTGGAATGTGTCAGAAGCAAGAAGCATGTTGGCTAGCGCACGTTAGCTATACTGAACAAAAATATAAATGCAACATTTTCAAAGATTTTACTGAGTTACAGTTCATATAAGGAAATCAGTCAATTTAAATAAATAAATTAGGACTTAATCTATGGATTTCACATTACTGGGCAGGGGTGCACCTGTGTAATGATCATGCTGTTTAATCAGTGTCTTGATATGCCGCACCTGTCAGGTGGATATGTTACCTTGGCAAATGAGAAACGCTCACTAACAGGGATGTAAACAAAATTGTGCACAAAATTGGAGAGAAATAAGCTTTTTGTGTGCGAATGGAACATTTCTGGGACTTTTTATTTCAGCTCATGAAACATGGGACCAACACTTTACAGGTTACGTTTATATGTTTGTTCAGTGTAGATCATTTATTAAGTAATAGAGTGGATACTTAATAGGGTTGTCGTTTATTTAACTAGCTAGCTACCTTGGCAAATTCTTGACATCATCCATATTTGGAGCAGTTTGGCTGCATAATTAGGCCTCAACAATCCCAGGTATCTAAACTAGCAGCTAGCTAACTACAGTCAAATAAGGAGGAGCATGTTGTCATGATGGAATAAGTCACCTACTGTATGTGAAGGTAGCTACAATACGGATTAGCCACAATAGTGGAATTTACTGTACTCCTTAGCAATTGTTAGTGAGAACCTTAATCCTAAACCTAACCCTAAAACTAACCCTAGCTCCTAACCCTAACCTTAAACGTAATTCTAACCTTAACCCTAAATAGCGTTTGACTAACAAAATGTCCCCAGTTGTTCAGATTTTTGTTAATTTACTATTCTTGTGAAGATTTTTGGTCCCCACAAGTATAGTTAAACATTCACACGCAAAATAAACGTGTTTTTGGAACACTTCAAATGTGACATTTTATATGTGAACTCATGTCTTTTTAGAACAGTTCATGTTTTTGGACAACAAAAAATGTGTTTATGAATCACACAGAGTGATTTTAACAAAGTGTTTTCATCTTACATATTTGACTACATTGTGTATGTTTATTTATACAGTAATTACTATGCAATGTGTCATCATCTGGGATTTGAACTCACAACCTCTTGGTTCACAGCATTATGATATTTCTGCTACGCCACAACACCTGTATTCCTGTACTTTTGACTTCAAAGTAAATCTCAGCTTTGTAAAATATACACTCAAGAAAAACTATGATATATTATTTATCATGGTGATTCAGTAACATTGAAACAGAATAAAATGCCCCACCAACATTTGACAACTATAATGCAAATCCAAACTCAAATTGCTGAAATAAGTAAATTAAATAAATGAGAGAATAGTCAGATTAACTGATAACTAAAATAGCAGTGTAGATGGCACTATTTTGTCAAGTGCATAGATGTATTATACGCAATGAATGTGTAGGGGAATGCTACAGACATAATTGCTAAAAGTCTCCCCTACTAGGCGCTTTTTTTAATGGTTTTTCAAGTGAAGGTCTTTTTAAGGGATTATGCAAGCACACTCATTTGAGTCAGCTAGCCGAGTTTGGCTAGGAGCCAGCCGGACTGAAGCATGCTAACGCCTTTAGTCATGATATTGTTTTATTTTAGAGGCCCTTGGTCAGTGGGAGGTCAGGGGTGAGGGCTCTCTCCATTTCTAGCACCCACTACCTCTATCCATCCATCCATCTCTCTCTCTCGCAGACCACGTGTATGGCGTTGTGTGGGTGAGCTGAAGGACCTCCAGAGCCTTCTGACCAAGTAACTACCTGTGATGTCTCCAGAGCACAGAGAAGTAACCTACACTCATAATAGTATAACTGATGCACTATGTAAACCTACTTCACTATGGCAGACTGCCTGTGTGACATAGCATATTATCACAAGGCCACTGGTTGGATTGGATTTACTGTACCCATGCCAAAGCTCATGCTCCCTCCTCCCTGTAAAAGTCTCCCAGACATTTATCAAAGCTACCATGTATCCATCCCCCTATCCCCAGGTGAGTCTGTTGGGCTATGGAACTCTAGAGCAAAGACCTGCCACCCTGTTGTCAGCTATCTGCATAAAGTTCCCTGTGCAAGGATGCAACTATCAACGCTTTCAAAAGGCCACATCTTGGGGATGACCAAATGCAATAAAGTGTTGTATAAACAAATGTTTATTTTGGTAGATTTACAAAACAACTTTTTCATAGCATGCTTGTCAATTTGGTCTTCACACTCACTTTTACTAACTTCTGTGCTAACTTCAACACAGACAACAGTTCTAAAGTAAATGCAAGTCTCATTTCCAAGCTGAATACATTTTTATTAATGTATATCAGATATATCACACTAAAATATATACATACGTCAACTAAAAATATATACAGTATATCCCAGAAAAGATTGAATAATGGGACAAGTAGACAAAGTGACAATAAGTCAGTGATTGCGTCCGTAGCTGTTTGTATGAATTTACATAGAATACATGTTAACAGCATGGAGAGAGAGACTGTTGCTGTACTCCCACATAAGGCCCTTGCTTCTGGTACCGTTGAAGGCCATAGTTTTCAGCTAGGCAGCTTGAAGATGTCACCATCCAGCATGCAGTGACCTGATAGGGAGATGACAATAAATGGATTATGTACCTTTCATCACCAAAGCCATGTTAGCATTTACTGCACATGTTGCTGAACAATTTAACCCTTTTGTTAGTGTCACTGATATATGGAAATTAACATACAATATTCAGTTCATAAGCATTGATTAATACCTCAGGGGCAGGCCGCAGGCACTTCATGTTTTTGATTTAACCGACCTGGAAGACCAGGTGTGTTGAATTTAGGCAATTACTGAACTGATCAATTAGCCTAGTTGATCAGGGCTGTGTTCAGCACATAAAAACCTAATAGAATGTTAAATGGAACAGAGCTGTACTGAACGACCAGTTGAAAAACAGGGAGGGGTTGGGTTGTGGGTTCAAAACTCACCGCTGCCATTTAAGTACGTCACTCATTGCTTCAAGCCACACCCACTGAACGGCACAAACGTATCTCAGTCTGTTCAAAAATGTTTTAGGAAAACGTTGTGGACGGTTTGTACTGAACACAACGTTCAAGTGAACTGAATGCAACTCTGGTGTACGGCACTCCAGGAACAGGGTTGCCTACCCCTGCTCTAGGGTCCTGTGGTGCAAGGTATTGGGCAACAGCTTTCTTCCAGAGCCCATATTCCCAAAGCGTCTCACAGTAGGGATAGTGATCTAGGATAACGTCCCCCTTGTCAATGTAAACTTATCCTAAAATCAGTACTCTGTAAATATGGCCTGTCAGCAATGTCCCTTCACCTGAAATACAACAAAGAAGTCACCTTTTCCTAGAGAGATTCAAACTGTTATCAAAACGTCACTCCAGGGTAAGCATACACGAAATTCCCTTCTAAAATTCCCCATGGGAAAAATCAATGGAGGAAAACGATTGGAACAATTTCCCTGTAGGCCCGCTAGGTTTTATGGGTATTATGACTCATACTGTGGTACCCTATTTACTTCATTAAACAAGTCCTTTCATTTATATTTATGGTGCATTCTTATGCATGTACATTTCATACTTATAAATTTCATTGTGCTGTAGGCTGGTGTTCTGTATGTGTTGCATGTGTTCTACAGCATTTTCAGAAAGTATACTTTTGGATCATGAGTGTCACTAGGGCAAGTACTGTAGGCCAACCGCTGCTCAAGCTAATGATGCGTTCCAACTTAGTCACCTGCTTACCGCAATTATTGTCCCCGTTTATCCACCCAGTTAATGAGATGTTATGTTCTTGAACTGTGCTGTACCCATAGACATTAAAACCAGGGCTGTACCAACCAAGCCTTCCGTCCCGAAGAGGACGCAGTCACTCACCTCCCCAGTCAGTCCCGCTGTGGTAGGACACCGCTAGCTTCCTGCTGTTATGTTTCTGATGCGAGTATGGTCGCGATGCCAGACCAGTGATATCAATACTACCTCACTGTAACAGTTTCTGTCGACACAATTAATGCCTCCTCGATAAGAATCGTCATAGCCTTACATATGCTATAAATACTTTAAACGTCGGAGTGGACTGCTTGCAGTAACCTGAGGTGAGAATATTTTTTTCATACGACGTAAACTCATAGTAAACTACACTACAGTATACTATCATTGAACTCTTAATGATAGCCTACATGGGCTATTGATAAGGATACAAGTTGTATGATACAGTTTGTACAATTTGTAACAGCAAGCTACACATGCACATCTCACTATGAAGTTAGATTAAGGATTTTGTGTGATCGAATTTCAATCAAGGGCGGGTTTTACATGTTCAGTTGTAGGTTTCGTCAACATATTACTCATCCCTGCTGTATGTACGCAGAACAAATGTATAAATTCAACATGCAACAATTTCAAAGATTTTACTGAGTTACAGTTAATATAAGAAAATCAGTAAATTGAAATAAATAAATAAGGCCCTAATCTATGGATTTCACATGACTGGGAATACAGATATGCATCTCTTGGTCACAGATACCTTAAAAAAAGAAGGGGCGTGGATCAGAAAACCAGTCAGTATCTGGTGTGACCATACTTTGCCTCATGCAGTGGGATACATCTCCTTCACATAGAGTTGATCAGGCTGTTGATTGTGGCTTGTGGAATGTTGTCCCACTCCTCTTCAATGGCTTTGCGAAGTTGCTGGATATTGGCTTGAACTGGAACATGCTGTCATACACGTTGCTCCAGAGCATCCCACACATGCTCATTTCGGTGACATGTCTGGTGAGTATGCAGGCCATGGAAGAACTGGGACATTTTCAGCTTCCAGTAATTGTGTACAGATCCTTGCGACATGGTGACATACATTATCATGCTGAAACATGAGGTGATGGCAGTGGATGAATCACATGACAATGGGCCTCAGGATCTCGACACCATATCTCTGTGCATTCAAATTTTCCATCTATAAAATGCATTTGTGTTTGTAGTTCATAGCTTATGACTGCCCATACCATAACCCCACCGCCACCATGGGGCACTCTGTTCACAATGTTGACATCAGAAAATCGCTCACCCACCCAACGCCATATACGTGGTCTGCGGTTGTGAGGCCAGTTGGACTTACTGTCAAATTCTCTAAAACGACATGGTAGATAAATGAACATTCAGTTCTCTGGCTACAGCTCTGCAGGACATTCCTGCAGTCAGCATGCCAATTGCACGCTCCCTCAATTCAAGAGATCTGTGGCATTGGGTTGTGTGACAAAACAGCACATTTTAGAGTGTCCTTTTTGTCCTTGGCCATCAGGTGGATGGATTATCTTGGCAAAGGAGAGTGGTTATGGATGATGCCAGAGTTCCACAGTAGGTTGCATTATATTTAGCCTGAAGTCCAACTTATTTTACCGTTCTTCTCTGTAATAGTGTAATAACTCACTTAGTAAAATTATACTAAAACCAATAAACAGTTTAGAGCCATGTCACACTCCTCAGCACTTCTGTATTTCAAGAGGAAGTGCTGCCTAACTGTTTTCTCTAACTGTTTTCTCCCTTTGAAATAAATCACCCAGAAGTGAAACCCTCCACATGCCATGTTTGCTTAGTTACACAAATACAACTTGTTTAAATAATCAGTTGTGTAGTCTTGGAATTATTTAAACACCTTGCGTCTTGCCTCGCTAAGTTTAACTAATTCACCTGACTCTACAGTCCTGTAAAGAAAGTACACCCAAAGTCCAGAGTCTAGACTGAGAGGATAAATCCCATGCATTCTCATTCAGTTTTTATTTTCATCTTCCTGCACCTTATTAGCCAGGTCACGTGTGTGGTTCATTCTCTCACATCCACTTCAGTGTCTACTGTCTACAGTTTGACTGGGTTCCCACTGCTCTGGGTGCAGATCTGATGGGGTTTGGGGAGGACCTGTGGTGTCCCCAGGCCAACGCGGCCCTGATGCGGCTGCAGGACTCCGAGCTACGTCTGATGGAGGTGATGAAGAAGTGGATGAGCCAGCGGTCCAAGAGTGACCGGGAGTTCTCTGTTCAGCTGCACCAGATGGCTGCCATGGTTGAGAAACTGGAGGGGCCCCAGCCTGGGGGAGGACTGGACTACATCAGCCAGCTCAATCAGGTACTCTACGGGTCCTTCCATTTGATTGACATTTTTTGTTGTTGACCACACCTCTTTTGTTTTGAATGAAACTTTCTATTCATATTTGCCCATCATAGAAGTGGTCAGAAACTTTTTGGACCTGAATGCCAAAACATTTAGAAGATAAAAGTGCTGAATATTGACCCATTTTGTATACCCCACCCATCACTGGAAAATATAAATGGTTGCGTTTGATAGTGATAGTTGTTTTAAATTATACTGTCAATCTTCCATAGGAAACCTATTGAAATATAGATAATAGAATAGCCATTCCTATTTAAGTTGACATTCCACGGTGGGTGGATCAGTGGCCATATTTGTGGTTGTAATACGAAGTAAAAATGTATATTATATTTCAATGATGTACCAGCTAAATTGCAGTGGTCTGGGATATGTCCATTCTATGAAATATATTTCTATGATTGAAATGACACCCACCCTGTATTCAAATATACCTCGCTACTATGGCCTATTTATTGCCTTACCTCCTCACGCCATTTTCACACACTATATAGACTTTCTTTTTTTCTATTGTGTTATTGACTGTACGCTTGTTTATTCCATGTGTAACTCTGTGTTGTTTGTGTAGCACAGCTTTGCTTTATCTTGGTCAGGTCGCAGTTGTAAATGAGAACTTGTTCTCAACTAGCCTTGCTGGAAAAAAAAAAAAGGATACTGCATCTCAACCGATGGCGGGCACAATATAAACATCTCAGATGATGTAAAATAGGAGAAAGGACATTCTTTTTTGTTTGACAACCCTGTTTACATTTTTTTATTATGTCAAACTCAACCGTTTATCTTTTCCAGTGATTAACACGTGTACAGTATGTCTCATGGTAGGGTGGGGTAGGCAAAATGGGTAAACTTTGAGCACATCTCCTAAATGTTTTGGCATTCCGGTCCAAAAAGTCCCTTTTTGACCACTTCTACCATGGGCAAATATGAATGGGAAGTTTCATTCAGTGATTGAAATAAAATGGAATGACCCCTACACTATATCACTGGGTTTTAGAAAGCTCACTGGTTTAGACATTAGAACACATCCACCCCCAGCTGCAAAGTGGACTTGACCTTTCAACAGTATTGATGATTGAGCATTGCGTTTGATCAGTTGCCAGCGATACACAGAGTATGCTATTTATTAATTCTGTCTCTGTCTCTTTCTCTCTCTCTGCCCTCCTTCCTCTTTCAGTCATGGGGTGTGCTGGTGGCTCAGACGGAGAGTTTGAGTCGTGTGATGCGGCGGCAGTCTGAGGACCTGCAGGTTGGGCCTCTCAGTAAACTGACCCTGCTGATCAGAGACAAGCAGCAGCTCAGGAAGACCTACGCAGAGCAGTGGAGCCAGCTCAGCCAGGAGCTCAGCAGGGTCAGACACACACACACACACACACACACACACACACACACACACACATAGATGAACATATCACTCTGTAAAACTCAATTTGCCCTGATAAATATTACCAGGCACTTTGCAGTCCTCCGCTAAACACCTTGTCAGTTTGCTTTCAAAATGGGAAGTAGCTTCCACTTTCACATGCTGGCTTTCAGCTATATGCTTGTGTTGAAGAAATATGTAGTAGCCTACAGTGTTGAAAGAAATTGCACAAATTTACTGGGAGTGGTGCTATTTCTGAGTCTTGTTTGTACATTGCCTTGCAAAAGTATTCATCCCCCTTGGCATTTTTCCTATTTTGTTGCATTACAACCTGTAATTTAAATGGATTGTTATTTGGATTTCAGGTAATGGACATACACAAAATAGTCCAAATTGGTGAAATTAAATGAAAAAAATAACGGAAAAGTGGTGCGTGCATATGTATTCACCCCCTTTGCTATGAAGCCCCTAAATAAGAGCTGGTGCAACCGATTACCTTCAGAAGTCCACCTGTGTCCCATGATCTCAGTATATATACACCTGTTCTGAAAGGCCCCAGAGTCTGCAACACCACTAAGCAAGGGGCACCACCAAGCAAGCGGCACCATGAAGACCAAGGAGCTCTCCAAACAGGTCAGGGACAAAGTTATGGAGAAGTACAGATCAGGTTTGGGTTATAAAAAATATCAGAAACTTTTAACATCCCACGGAGCACCATTAAATCCATTATAAAACATTGAAAGAATATGGCACCACAACAAACGTGCCAAGAGAGGGCCACCCACCAAAACTCACGGACCAGGCAAGGAGGGCATTAATCAGAGAGGCAACAAAGAGACCAAAGATAACCCTGAAAGAGCTGCAAAGCTCCACATCGGAGATTGGAGTATCTGTCCATAGGACCACTTTAAGCCGTACACTCCACAGAGCTGGGCTTTACGGAAGAGTGGCCAGAAAAAAGCCATTGCTTAAAGAAAAAAATAAGCAAACAGGTTTGGTGTTCACCAAAAGACATGTGGGAGACTCCCCAAACATATGGAAGAAGGTACTCTGGTCAGATGAGACTAAAATTGAGCTTTTTGGCCATCAAGGAAAACGCTATGTCTGGCGCAAACCCAACACCTCTCATCACCCCGAGAACACCATCCCCACAGTGAAGCATGGTGGTGGCAGCATCATGCTTTGGGGATGTTTTTCATCGGCAGGGACTGGGAAACTGGTCAGAATTGAAGGAATGATGGATGGTGCTAAATACAGGGAAATTCTTGAGGGAAACCTGTTTCAGTCTTCCAGAGATTTGAGACTGGGAAGGAGGTTCACCTTCCAGCAGGACAATGGCCCTAAGCATACTGCTAAAGCAACACTTGAGTGGTTTAAGGGAAAACATTTAAATGTCTTGGAGTGTCCTAGTCAAATCCCAGACCTCAATCCAATTGAGAATCTGTGGTATGACTTAAAGATTGCTGTACACCAGCGGAACCCATCCAACGTGAAGGAGCTGGAGCAGTTTTTCCTTGAAGAATGGGCAAAAATCCCAGTGGCTAGATGTGTCAAGCTGATAGAGACCATATCCCAAGAGACTTGCAGCTGTAATTGCTGCAAAGGTGGCTCTACAAAGTATTGACTTTGGGGGGGGGGGGTGAATAGTTATGCACGCTCAAGTTATCTTTTTTTCTTATTTCTTGTTTGAACATATTTTGCATCTTCAAATTGGTAGGCATGTTGTGTAAATCAAATGATACAAACCCCCCAAAAATATATTTTACTTCCAGGTTGTAAGGCAACAAAATAGGAAAAATGCCAAGGGGGTGAATACTTTCACAAGCCACTGTAGCTCATACTGTATCTGGTTTGTTTGTTATGAGTTCTGATGGTTTCTTTGGTTACCACTCTATTTTAGAGACAGTATACACCTCTATGTAGAGCCTTTTGCCACTGATCTTGTCAAACAGGAAATGTACAAATAATAATGATCAAAGATCCTGTTGCACAAAGGGCTATTACTGTAAGACTATTAATATGAGCGCTGCTGCTGTACATAGCCCATCTGTACATAGCCCATCTGTACATAGCCCATCTGTACATAGCCCATCTGTACATAGCCCATCCAATCTACCTACTGTTTTTATATACTTTTCTTCTCTTTTGCACACCAGTACTTCTACTTGCACATCATCATCTGCACATCTATCACTCCAGTGTTAATTTGCTAAATTGTAATTACCTCGCTACTATGGCCTATTTATTGCCTTACCTCCTCACGCCATTTGCACACACAGTATACAGACTTTCTTTTTTTCTATTGTGTTATTGACTGTACGCTTGTTTATTCCATGTGTAACTCTGTGTTATTGTTTGTGTCACACTGCTTTGCTTTATCTTGGCCAGGTCGCAGTTGTAAATGAGAACTTGTTCTCAACTGGCCTACCTGGTTAAATAAAGATGAAATAAAAAAAATCTATTATTAAGGCTTATTGCGCCGAAAGACCTTACGTAGGAATACTGTTATCACCTGAAACAAACAGTCAAAACAGACGGTGACCTTGTACTAATCTCTGTAATATGATGTGCTTAATATGAAGATCATGGCATAGGTTGCAAAGAAAGCTGTTTTAAACTTTGGGCTTGAAATAGTTAAATGAATCACAAATGTGTGAATTTAATGCATTCCCTTTTCACCAGTGTGGATATGCAGCAGGCGCTCCTCGTTGAGATGCAGAGCTGCACAGTTATTGCAACTTCATTAACAGACAGCACTCAGTTGAAATGAAAGCCAATGGGCTGTAACTGAGTTTGGCCATTGTTTTCTAATTGAGAATTGCTCTTGCATAGCAAATGCATTTTGATGCGCAAAAGCCATCGGGGACTTTAATATTACAATAGTTTTTGCCCTTTCCATGGTTTCTATCATTACTCTATTACGGCGAGTAAATTATGTATTAATCTTTAATGAATTCCTGGGTTTATGAGTTGCAGTTTGTACATTTCCTGGGTCAGGTTTTGCCTTAGTACCCTGTACAGTGCACTACAAACAAGTCACAGGCCTACTGCAGACATCCTCTGCACTTCGGTAGTGCAAGGTATAATTAACCTTTTGTAAACTTTTGTGAAACGTCACAGCACAGTTGAAAAATATATGGCAAATAGAAATCAACTGGATGGTGTTCAGAGATAGATGGGAGGGGTTGAGTGGAGTTGAATGATGGGATTAAAAACAAACAAGATAACTATTGTAAAATATACTGTGTCAGTAAATCAATCAATCAATCAAATGTATTTATGAAGCCCTTTTTACATCAGCCGATGTCACAAAGTGCTGTACAGAAACCCAGACAAAAATCCTAAACGGCAAGCAATGCAGACGTAGAAGCACGGTGGCTAGGAAAAACTCCCTAGAAAGGCAGGAATCTAGGAAGAAACCTAGAGAGGAACTAGATTTAGAGACAGCAGGGGGGAAGCATACTTAAATTCACAAAGGACACCGGATAAGACTGGAGAAATACTCCAGATATAACAGACTGACCCATAAACTATATCAGCATAGTTACTGGAGGCTGAGACAGGAGGGGTAGTATGTAGAAGCTGGAAGTAGAAGCCTAAGTGTTGTTGTTAATTAGTTTACTCCAATTCGGGGAGGGATGGTAGGATTAGGGGAAAATAATAAAGGAAAATATATATATTTTTAAATATATACCTTTGAATTCGGAAGTTTACATACACTTAGGTTGGAGTCATTAAAACTCGTTTTTCAACCACTCCACAAATTTCTTGTTAACAAACTATAGTTTTGGCAAGTCGATTAGGACATCTACTTTGTGCATGACACAAGTAATTTTTCCAACAATTGTTTACAAACAGATTATTTCACTTATAATTCACTGTATCACAATTCCAGTGGGTCAGAAGTTTACATACACTATGTTGACTGTGCCTTTAAACAGCTTGGAAAATTCCAGAAAATGTCATGGCTTTAGAAGCTTCTGATAGGCTAATTGACATCATTTGAGTCAATTGGAGGTGTACCTGTGGATGTATTTCAAGGCCTACCTTCAAACTCAGTGCCTCTTTGCTTGACATCATGGGAAAATTAAAAGAAATCAGCCACGACCTCAGGAAATAAATTGTAGACCTCCAGAAGTCTGGTTCATCCTTGGGAGCAATTTCCAAACGCCTGAAGGTACCATGTTCATCTGTACAAACAATAGTACGCAAGTATAAACACCATGGGACCACGCAGCCGTCATAACGCTCAGGAAGGAGACGCGTTCTGTCTCCTAGAGATGAACATACTTTGGTGCGAAAAGTGCAAATCTATCCCAGAACAACAGCAAATTACCTTGTGAAGATGCTGGAGGAAACAGGTCCAAAAGTATCTATATCCACAGGAAAACAAGTCCTATATCGACATAACCTGAAAGGCCGCTCAGCAAGGAAGAGGCCACTGCTCCAAAATCGCCATAAAAAAGCCAGACTACGGTTTGCAACTGCACATGGGGACAAAGATCATACTTTTTGGAGATATGTCCTCTGGTCTGATGAAACAAAAATAGAACTGTTTGGCCATAATGACCATCGTTATGTTTGGAGACAGCATCATGTTGTGGGGGTGCTTTGCTGCAGGAGGGACTGGTGCACTTCACAAAATAGATGGCATCATGAGGAAGGAAATTTATGTGGATATTTTGAAGCAACATCTCAAGACATCAGTCAGGAAGTTAAAGCTTGGTCACAAATGGGTCTTCCAAATGGACAATGACCCCAAGCATACTTCCAAAGTTGTGGCAAAATGGCTTAAGGACAACAAAGTCAAGGTATTGGAGTGGCCATCACAAAGCCCTGACCTCAGTCCTGTAGAAAATTTGTGGGCAGAACTGAAAAGGCGTGTGCGAGCAAGGAGGCCTACAAACCTGACTCAGTTACACCAGCTCTGTCAGGAGGAATCGGCTAAAATTCACCCAACTTATTGTGGGAAGCTTGTGGAAGGCTACCTGAAACGTTTGACCCAAGTTAAGCAATTTAAAGGCAATGCTACCAAATACTAATTGAGTGTATGTTAACTTCTGACCCACTGGGAACGTGATGAAAGAAATAAAAGCTGAAATAAATCATTCTCTCTGCTATTATTCTGACATTTCACAATCTTAAAATAAAGTGGTGATCCTAACTGACCTAAGACAGGGAATTTTTACTAGGATTAAATGTCAGGAATTGTGAAATACTGAGTTTAAATGTATTTGGCTAAGGTGTATCTAAACATCTGACTTCAACTGTATGTATATATATATATATATATATATATATGTATATGTATGTATATGTGAGGGATTGGAAATGGTGCAGACAATTACATTGATGGAAGCCACAATCTATCTGCAATATTAAAGCTGATCTACCCCCTAAAAAAAGAATTAAAATTAGTTATAATTAACCTTATATCAGTGGTCACCAACCGGTCGATCGCAATCGACTGGTTGATCTCAAGGCATTCCTCGTTGATCACCAAACATTTCTGTAAATAAAACTATGATAAAGCTATTATTATTTTATTTTTCGTGCTGTTGGCGGTAGGTGCACTTCATTCAGCAGCCCCAGTCCCGGGAAGGCAAAGTGTTCCCGTTTTGACCCATTTCATGTCTGAAGTTAGAACTCCACCTACCCGGCGGACCTAGAGAGCAAATCATGTGCACCGTCGTCGTCACAGCAAAGTTGATACTGTAAAATGTAAAAACTTTTAAAACCATGACTATGAAGACTCAACGAATACAGTAAAGAGCGGCTGTTTTTATGAGTAAGTTCTTGTTTAAGTTGTTATTCAGCATTGTCAACACTATGTTCAACACTTTTATAAGCCATAAAATACACTTTCTCCATACTTCCACTTATGCTACAACTAGCACTGCAGCTGCAATGAATGAGTGTAGCAAATTTTCGATAAGCTTGCATTGTTGTTATTATTAGCGGCTTGTGTCTTTTTTAATATCGAGGATTATTTCACTTTCTCTGGTCATAGGAAGAACAACATGAATTGGTACATGAGGCAGAAATAATGCAGTGTGACTTGAGTTTTGCCTTAAACTAGAAGACTGTCCTCTTTTCTCAGCGGAGTGACCGCTGCTCCCTCGGTCCCCTCAGACTGACCATCAGATGCATGCCATCAGTCCAGTAAAAAAATATTATAATATTATGTTCACTCAGCTCACTGCCTCACAAGTACTACAACAAGTTATCTATTACCAGTGTGATCATATACCTACATTTTTTTAAATATAATTTCAAAATTGTCTAAGAAGAACATAATTGGCAGGGCAATTCAAACATAGCCAATATGCAGTGATAATGTATTGGGCCTATAGCCTACTGCACAAACATCATTGCTACAGAACTGTTTTTAATTGGTTAATGTTATAGAGGCTTATGTTTTAAAAAAAATTAACATGCATGCTCAGCTTGCATTTTGACTCAAAGTGATCTTGACTCAGAAAAGTTTGGTGACCACTGCCTTAGATGGTGGCTTAATGGAAATGTTAAGGGTAAGGTCATGCAGTCAAACCAGTTTCTCTTACCAGGGCCTCTCTGACGTCACCGACCACTTCCTGTGTGCTTCTACCTCTGAGTTGAGAGATGTTGGGACTCAGGCCTGCGGGCTTTCCTGTCTTGTCTTTCTCCTCTCTCTTGTCTGTCTGTGTTGTCTCAGAGGTGGCAAAGCTGGGGTCAAACAAAGCTTGCATTGTGAAAGCACTCCCACTTTTAACAAACCACACCCGTATCACTTGTTTGTACAGTATCACTTCCATTCCTTCTCCACTCCTTTATAACTCCCCTCCTTTCCCTCTCTGATGACGGTGCTATGTGGTTAGATCACAGATGAGTAGAAATACATTTTTCAGAGAGTGGCTGAATATCTCTCTACTCATCCCATTTGTTCTTCAATTTATGCACCTTGTTTGGATGGTGAGGTAATACCCATTCCATTTGTCAGGTGACCCAGACGGAGCTGGAGAGCCTGAAGGCCAGCTACAGACAGCTGGTGAGAGATGCAGCGCAGGCAAAGAGGAAGTACCAGGAGGCCAGTAAAGGTGGGGAAGCTTACTCTGTCTGGCTCCGTCTCATTTCTCCAAACAGCACAGAGACACTGTCACTTTGACTGGCTGAAAGGATTACATTCTGGACAGCAGATGATCATTACCTCCTGATAGTTCTGTTTAGACAACTGGTGTCCTAATGATTCACCAAATTAGTAGTGACTATTTGTCATGTGTATTGTTTTTCCACTTCTATGCTACATTTGTGTGTGTTCTACTGATATATATTGTGTCTTATGTTTGTTTAGATAAAGAGCGTGAGCGTGCAAGGGAGCGCTATGTGAAGGCTACTCTGAGGCTCCATGAGCTTCATAATGAGTATGTGCTGTCAGTCAGAGCAGCCCAGGTGTACCATCAGCACCACTACAGCCAGGCCCAACCTGCCCTGCTCATGGCACTACAGAGCCTACAGCAGGAGATGGTACTCGTACTGTAAGTGTTTGTGTATGTGTGTGTGAGGGGAAAGCACAACTCTGTCAGGGAATTCCCAGTCAGTGATGAGATCATATTCTGTGTGTGTGCAGCGCGGTAGGGAAGTACTCTGACTATGGTCATCCCATTGTTACACTGCATGGTGTTGTATCTCACCTAATATCCTTCCCTTTTGATAAGAATTCAAGCACTCTCATGGGAAGTTTGATTTCGTTTTTGGCTGTTGTCCAAACCCACATAATGTAATAAATACTGGCCCTGGAGCAGGCTTTTGTTTCAGCCAGTACTACACATACAGTGCCTTCGGAAAGTATTCAGACCCCTTGACCTTTTCCACATTTTGTTACGTTACAGCTTCTAAAATGGATTAAATAAAACAATTGCCTCAGCAATCTACACACAGTACCTGTCACGACTTCCGCCGAAGTCGGTCCCTCTCCTTGTTCGGGCGGCGTTCGGCGGTCGACGTCACCGGCCTTCTAGCCATCGCCGATCCATTTTTCATTTTCCATTTGTTTTGTCTTTGGTTTCTACACACGTGGTTTCAATTCCCCAATTACATGTTCATTATTTAACCCTCTGTTTCCCCCATGTTTTGTGCATTATTGTTCTAATATTGTCAGTCCATTTGGTGGGCTTGGTATTTTGTTACCACTTTGAATATTTTGAGTAAACTACGTTGTGTTGCTCATCTCTGCTGTCCTGCGCCTGACTTTTTGCACCAACTACACCAAGCCTTCTGACAGTACCCCATAATGACAAAGCGAAAACAGTTTTTTATAAATTTTCGCACAATTAAAAAAAAAAACTGAAATACCTTATTTAGATAAATATTCAGACCCTTTCAAAATTGAGCTCTGGTGCATCCTGTTTCCATTGATCATCCTTGAGATGTTTCTACAACTTGATTGGAGTCCACCTGTGGTAAATTGATTGGACATGCTTTGGAAAGGCGCACACACCTGTCTATATACGGTCCCACAGTTGACAGTGCATGTCTCTGAAAAAAACAAGCCATGAGGTTGAAGGAATTGTCCGTAGAGCTCTGAGACAAGATTGTGTCGAGGCACAGATCTGGGGAAGGGTACCAAAACATTTCTGCAGCATTGAAGAAACACCGTGGCCTCCAGCATTCTTAATTGGAAGAAGTTCAGAACCGCCAAGACTCTTCCTAGAGCTGGCCGCCAGGCCAAACTGAGCAATCGGGGGAGAAGGGCCTTGGTCGGGGATATGACCAAGAACCCGATGGTCACTCTGTCTGAGCTCTAGAGTTCCTCTGTGGAGATTGGAGAACCTTCCGGAAGGACAACCATCTCTGCAGCACTCCACCAGTTAGACCTTTATGGTAGAGTGGCCAGACAGAAGCCACTCCTCAGTAAAAGGCACATGACAGCCTATTTTGAATTTGCCGAAAGCCACCTAAAGACTCTCAATCCATGAGAAACAAGATTCTCTAGTCTGATGAAACCCTTTGGCCTGAATGCCAAGCGTCACGTCTGAAGGAAACCTGGCACCATCCCTACGGTGAAGCGTGGTGGCAGCATCATGCTGTGGGGATGTTTTTCAGAAGCAGGGCCTGGGAGACTAGTCAGGATCGAGGAAAAGATGAATGGAACAAAGTACAGAGAGATCCTTGATGACAACTTGCTCTAGAGAGCTCAGGACCTCAGACTGGGGTGAATGTTCACCTTCCAACAGGACACCGACCCTAAGCACACAGCCAAGACAACGCAGGAGTGGCTTTGGGACAAGTCTCTGAATGCCCTTTAGTGGCCCGGCCTTGAACCCAATCGAACATCTCTGGAGAGACCTGAAAATAGCTGTGAAGCAACACTCCCCATCCAGTCTGACAGAGCTTGAGAGGATCTGCTGAGAAGAATGGGAGAAACGTTATACCCAAGAAGAATTGAGGTTGTAATCGGTGCCAAAGGTGCTTCAACAAAGTACTGAGTTAAGGGTCTGAATACTTATGTAAATGTGATATTTCAGTTTTTTTATTTGATGAATTAGCAAAAAATGTCTGAACAGTTTTTGCTTTGTCATTATGGGGTATTGTGTGTAGATTGATGAGGGGGAAAAAACATTAAATCAATTTTAGAATAAGGCTGTAACCTAACAAAATGTGGAAAAAGTTAAGGGGTCTGAATACTTTCCGAAGGCACTGTACCTATTTAATAACGGATTATCAAGCCTTTGATTAGATGAAGCAGGTGCGTTAGTGCTGGGCTAGAAAAAAGCCTGCACACCCAGTAGGTCCCCAGACCAGGGTTGAATAATACTTCCCTGACCTCTACCTGACCTCTGACTTTTTCCCTGTAACCCAGGAAGGAGATCCTGCAAGAGTACTATGACATGTCCAGTATGCTCCAACAGGAGGTGGTATCTGTCCACGAGGAGATGTCTACTGCTCTGAAGGCCATAGAGCCACACAGAGAGTACGAGAGCTTCATCCAACAGAACAGGTATTCAGCTGCAAGTTGCTCTGGATAAGAGAATCTGCTAAATGACAAAAATGTAAATATTCTGATCTTAGTGCAGTCAAGAGGCTGAAAAGTTTAACCATGTGTGTTCAGGTCTGTAGGGGAGGTTCCGGTGTGTGTAGAGTTTGACTCTGGTCTTCTGGAGAACACAGATCGACTAAAGACTGGAGAGCTGGAACTAAATGAGCTTACAGTGGAGGGGATCCAGCACAGGTTCGTTTATACGCACACACAGACACAGCGCAATCAAAAAGTATTCAGACGCCTTGACTTTTTCCCCATTTTGTTAAGATACAGCCTTATTCTAAAATGTATTAATACTTTTTTTCCCTCATCAATCTACGTACAATACCCCATAATAACACAGTGAAAACAGGTTTTTATTATTTTTTGCACATTTATGAAAACAGAAATACCTTATTTACATAAGTATTCAGACCCTTTGCTATGAGACTCGGAATTGAGATCAAGTGCATCCTTTTTCCATTGATCATCTTTGAGATGTTTCTACAACTTTATTGGATTCCACCTGTGGTAAATTCAATTGATCGGACATGATTTGGAAAGGCACACACCTGTCTATACAGTATAAGGTCCCACAGTTGACAGTGCATGTCAGAGAAAAACCAAGCCATGAGGTCAAAAGAATTGTAATAATAAGGGCCTTGGTCAGGGAGGTGACCAAGAACCCAATGGTCACTCTGACAGAGCTCCGGAGTTCCTCTGTGGAGATTGGAGAACCTTCCAGAAGGAGAACCATCTCTGCAGCGCTCCACCAATCAAGCCTTTATGGTAGAATGGCCAGATGGAAGCCACTCCTCAGTAAAAGGCACATAACAGCCCGCTTGGAGTTTGCCAAAAGGCACCTAAAGACTCTCAGACCATGAGAAACAAGATTCTCTAGCCTGATAAAACCAAGATTGAACTCTTTGGCCTGAAGCATGATGGTGGCAGCATCGAGCTGTGGGGATGTTTTTCAGCGGCAGGGACTGGGAGACTAGTTAGGATTGAGGGAAAGATGAACGGAGCAAAGTACTGAGAGATCCTTGATGAAAACCTGCTCCAGACCGCTCAGGACCTCTGACTGAGGCGAAGGTTCACCTTCCAACACGACAACTACCTTAAGCACACAACCAAGACAATGCAGCAGTGGCTTTGGGACAAGTCTCTGAATGTCCTTGAGTGGCCCAACTCAATCGAACATCTCTGGAGAGACCTGAAAATAGCTGTGCAGCGATGCTCCCCATCCAGCCTGGAGAGGAGCTTGAGAGGATCTGCTGAGAAGAATGGGGAGAAACTCCCCAAATACAAGTGTGCCAAGCTTGTAGCATCATACCCAAGAAGACTTGAGGCTGTAATCGCTGCCAAAGGTGCTTCAACAGAGTTCTGATTAAGGGTCTGAATACTTATGTATATGTGATATTTCTGTTTAATTTTTTTTCTAAATTAGCAAACATTTATAAAAACCTGTTTTTGCTTTGTCATTATGGGGTAATGTGTTTAGATTGATAAGGATACTTATTTTATATTTACCCATTTTTGAAAAAGTCTGTAATGTAACAAATATATATATATACACACACACTCTACCAGTCAAACGTTTTAGAACACCTACTCATTCTATTTTCTACATTGTAGTATAATAGTGAAGACATCAAAACTATGAAATAGCACATATGGAATCATGTAGTAACCAAAAAAGTGTTAAACAAATGACAAACATTTTAGCTTCTTCAAAGTATCCCCCCTTTGCCTTGATTACAGCTTTGCTCATTCTTGGCATTCTCTCAATCAGCTTCACCTGGAATGCTTTTCCAATTGGGTTGAGGTCAGGTGATTGCGGAGGCCAGGTCATCTGATGCAGCACTCCATCATTCTCCTTCTTGGTCAAATAGCCCTTACACAGCCTGGAGGTGTGTTGGGTTATTGTCCTGTTGAAAAACAAATGGTAGTCCCACTAAGCACAAACCAGTTGGGATGGCATATCTCTGCAGAAAATGTGGTAGCCATGCTGGTTAAGTGTGCCTTGAATTCTAAATAAATCACTGACAGTGTCACCAGCAAAGCACCATCACACTTCCTCCTCCATGCTTCATGGTGGGAACTACACATGCAGAGATCATCCGTTCATTTACTCTGCATCTCAGATTTGGACTCATCAGACCAAAGGACAGATTTCCACCGGTCTAATGTCCATTGTTTGTGTTTCTTGGCCCAAGCAAGTCTCTTCTTCTTATTGATGTCGTTTAGTAGTGGTTTCTTTGCAGCAATTCGTCTGATTCATGCAGTCTCCTCTGAACAGTTGATGTTGAGATGTCTGTTACTTGAACTCTATGAAGCATTTATTTGGGCTGCAATTTCTGAGCCTGGTAACAAATGAACTTATCCTCCGTATCAGAGGTAACTCTGCGTCTTCCTTTCCTGTGGCGGTCCTCATGAGAGCCAGTTTAATCATAGCGCTTGATGGTTTTTGCGACTGCACTTGAAGAAACGTTCAAAGGTCTTGAAATTTTCCAGATTAAAGTAATGATGGACTGTCTTTTCTCTTTGCTTATTTGAGCTGTTCTTGCCATAATATACCAAATAGGGCTATCTTCTGTGTACCACCCCTACTTTGTCACAACACAACTGATTTGACTCAAATGCATTAAGGAAAGAAATTCCACAAATTAACTTTTATCAAGGCACACCTGTTAATTGAAATGCCTTACAGGTGATTACCTTGTGAAGATGGTTGAGAGAATGGTAAGAGTGTGCAAAGCTGTCATCAAGGCAATGGGTGGCTACTTTGAAGAATTTCAAATATAAAATATATTTAGATTTGTTTAACACTTTTTTTGATTATTACATGATTCCGTATGTGTTATTTCATAGTTTTGATGTCTTCACTATTATTCTACAATGTAGAAAATAGTATTAAAAATACCTGTAATGAGTAGGTGTGTCCAAACTTTTAACTGGTACTATGTATATATGACACACACACACAATCTCAACACCAACAACACATTTTACCCCTTCGTCCCCCTTCTCTCCCCCTCTACCAGGTTGACTGCAGTGGAAGAGGAACTGCTGTCTCTTGCTGGTAATGTGGTTTCCCAACAGGCCTCAGTCAACCAGCTGGAGTTGGAGCTGGAGGCAGAGGAAGAGGGCATCAAACGGGGTCAGAGGTGAGGTGATATCCACATGTACAGGAAGGTCCAACTTTACATGGGCAAGCATACTTGCTAAGCAATTAGGCAGATGTAGTGTAATTAGATAGTACTTACAGCTGTTATACCTGATAATATGGTCATTTATCCTGGGTAAACAGAATAGAATTATATTTCTATGGTCTGAACCAGGATAAAGTTGGCTCTGGCTGCACCAATCCACTGTCTTCACCAACACTGCCTGGAAAAAAATGAGAGTCATGAATTTTGGCATTGATCTGCATCATATTTTTGCAGTGTGTTGGTATTTTTGCAGTGTGTTGACGGTGGTGTTCATCTGCAGGCAGTCTCCTATCAGAGTAGTTTAGGCTTCTCTCCTCTCCTCTCTGCTATGGCTGGCTAAACTGGCTGCTCTCTGGGGGACAGACTCACTATGCCTTATGAATATAACAGGGTGATGTGAGGAGACTTTTCAAGCTTCTCCTCTCATTTGTCTTGGTTTAGATGCCTGTCCGCTGTTATTAGAAGTTACTAATAAGCTCTTAGTGCATGGATGGAGCAGCTGTGTTGACTGACACTAGCCTAATGTTCACTGGTGCCGAGGGAAACATGCCTCTCCTTAAGGAGTCATGGGTTTGATGAAACACTTTGGAAATCAACAGATACAGACTGAATGCTTCCTGGATTAGTAAATAACTATTTTACCCAAGTGGTGATCTTAGTTAAGGTAGCAGTGCAATATTTGAAAGCTAAGTAAGGAAGAATTTTGTCCACAAATATACCCACATTTCTATTAAATGTAAAATGTTTATGATTAGTGAATGCCATCATGTATTTATTTTGTTAGATACTCCCTGTTAGCTGAAATGTATATTTTTACAAAGCCATTTTAGCTGTCGCGCTAGCTGTTAGGTTCGAACAGATTCACACATCATGGGAATTTGTCACACTATGAAGACGTCTCCCTCCAAGGCACGTGTTGCTAGGCAACCTCCCTGCACTTGCCTGGGCTGGTCTGCTCCCGCCATGGCTAAAGCTAGTGTATAGCTAGTGTATGTATTACTTCTTACATTGTTACCCCGGGAAATGTTAAGTTTTATTACATACAACTGGGAGGAACTATTGGATATAAGAGCAACCTCAACTTACCAACATTACGACCAGAAATACGACTTTCCCGAAGCGGATTCTTTGTTTGGTACCCCAACTAGGACAATAGACTGGATCCCAGCCAGCGACTCAAAACAACGGCGGCGCAGGAGAAGGGGGAAACGCGGCGGTCTTCTGGTCAAGCTACGTAGACGGGCGCATCGTGCACCTCTCCCGAGTATTTTACTGGCCAATGTCCAGTCTCTGGACAACAAAGTGGACGAAATCAGAGCAAGGATTGCCTTCCAGAGAGACATCCGAGACTGCAACGTTCTTTGCTTCACGGAAACATGGCTCACTCAGGACACGTTATCAGAGTCGGTACAGCCACCTGGTTTCTCCACGCATCGCGCCGACAGAAACAAACATCTATCTGGTAAGAAGAAGGGTGGGGGTGTTAGTCTTATGATTAACGAGACGTGGTGTGATCATAACAACATACAGGAACTCAAGTCCTTTTTGTTCACCTGACATAGAATTCCTTACAATCAAATGCCGACCGCATTATCTACCAAGAGAATTCTCCTCGATTATAATCACAGCCGTGTACATCCCCCCTCAAGCTGACACATCGACGGCACTGAAAGAAATTCATTGGACTCTATGTAAATTGGAAACCACATATCCTGAGGCTGCATTTATTGTGGCTGGGGATTTTAATAAGGCTAATTTGAAAACAAGGCTCCCAAAAGTTTATCAGCATATCGAATGTGCCACCCGGGC
>QNTS01000135.1:1186536-1263372 GCA_003317085.1 Hucho hucho | reverse complement strand
ACAAGAGGGCCACCATTGTTCCTGTTCCCAAGAAAGCTAAGGTAACTGAGCTAAATGACTATCGCCCCGTAGCACTCACTTCCGTCATCATGAAGTGCTTTGAGAGACTAGTCAAGGATCATATCACCTCCATCCTGCCAGACATCCTGGACCCACTCCAATTTGCTTACCGTTCCAATAGGTCCACAGACGACGCAATCGCAATCACACTGCATACTTCCCTAACCCATCTGGACAAGAGGAATACCTATGTAAGAATGCTGTTCATCGACTACAGCTCAGCATTTAACACCATAGTTCCCTCCAAGCTCGTCATTAAGCTCGAGACCCTAGGTCTCGACCCAGCCCTGTGCAACTGGGTCCTGGACTTCCCGACGGGCCGGCCCCAGGTGGTGAGGGTAGGAAACAACATCTCCACCCCGCTGATCCTCAACACTGGGGCCCCAGAAGGGTGCGTTCTCAGCCCTCTCCTGTACTCCCTGTTTACCCATGACTGCATGGCCAAGCACGCATCCAACTCAATCATCAAGTTTGCCGACGACACTACAGTGGTAGGCTTGATTACCAACAACGACGAGACAGGGAGGGGGTGAGGGCCCTCGGAGTGTGGTGTCAGGAAAATAACCTCTCACTCAATGTCAACAAAACAAAGGAGATGATCGTGGACTTCAGGAGAGGGAGCACCCCCCTATCCACATCGACGGGACAGTAGTGGAGAAGGTGGAAAGTTTTAAGTTCCTCGGCGTACACATCACGGACAAACTGAAATGGTTCACCCACACAGACAGCGTGGTGAAGAAGGCGCAACAGCGCCTCTTCAACCTCAGGAGGCTGAAGAAATTCGGCTTGTCACCAAAATCACTCACAAACTTCTACAGATGCACAATTGAGAGCATCCTGTCGGGCTGTATCACCGCCTGGTACGGCAACTGCTCCGCCCACAACCGTAAGGCTCTCCAGAGGGTAGTGAGGATTGCACAACGCATCACCGGGGGTAAACTACCTGCCCTTCAGGACACCTACACCACCCGATGTCACAGGAAGGCCAAAAAGTAGTAGTTCCTGTTGTTGGTGGGCTCGGTGACGGACAAGTGGCCGCTATCATCCAGAAGGCGAGGTCAGTACAGGTGCATCAAAGCTGGGACCGAGAGACTGAAAAACAGCTTCTACCTCAAGGCCATCAGACTGTTAAACAGCCATCACTAACATTGAGTGGCTGCTGCCAACATACTGACTTAAATCTCTAGCCACTTTAAAAATTGGAATTGGATGTAACAAATGTATCACTAGCCACTTTAAACAATTTTGTATATAATGTTTACATATCCGACATTACTCATATCAAATGTATACACTGTACTCTAAACCATCTACTGTATCTTGCCTATGCCGTTCGGCCATCGACTCAAATCTCTAGCCACTTTAATAATTATAATTGGATGAAATAAATGTATCACTAGCCACTTTAAATGATGCCATTTATATAATGTTTACATATCCTACATCTCATATGTATATACTGTACTCCATACCATCTACTGCATCTTGCCTACGCCGGTCAGCCATTGCTCATCCATATATTTATATGTACATACTCGTATTCATTCCTTTACTCTTGTGTGTATAAGGTAGTTGTTGTGAATTTGTTAGATTACTTGTTAGATACTACTGCATTGTCGGAACTAGAAGCACAAGCATTTCGCTACACTCGCATTAACATCTGCTAACCATGTGTATGTGACAAATAAAATTTGATGTGATTTGATTTAGTGTGAGAAACATGCTAACAAACATTTGTGCTATGAACTAAATAAATACTGCACTCTGACCCACAAAACCTCTTCACTAGATTCATGATAGTGTTGTTAGACAAAGCAAGGAAAGTGAACTTCAAAACGTGATGTAGTTTTATTGGAATTTGCAGCTGTTGTTAAGTAATACATCTGCTACCTTCTGACATGACTTACTGCATCTTTAACCCTACTTCTCCCCTATAGAATATCTCATTTAAACTTTACTGTTGGTGAGTGCCCTGCGGAAGTGATATGCCTAAGGTGTAGGAGATGGGCCAGTTAACCAGCATTCTTGTGTAAAACCATCGGGCATGTCAGTTATGCTGTAAATATATTGACAGTGAGGCGACAATCAATAGAATTGTTGCTATATGTTGTAACACATTGTTCCACAGTATCATCACAATGCTTTAATTGATGAGCTGACAGGCTGCTTCTCTCTCTGCAGGGTTTACCAGTTCAGTAAGAGGCATGCGCTGGAGGAGAGCCGACTGCAGGTGATGCTGTCCCTGGGAACTAGAACCAGGCTGGAGGCCCAGAGGTTGCTGCTAAAGGGGAAGCTGGAATGGCTGGGATCCAGTGAACCTCCACCTGCCCTGGGACTGGAAGAGGACCGTATTTCCCTCTCCTCTATCACCTCTAGTGTAGGTCTCCTCTCTCCCTCTCTCTCTCACCCTCTCTCTCTCTCGCTCTCTCTCTCTCCCTCTCTCTCTCTCTCTCTCTCTCTCTCTCCCTCTCTCCCTCTCTCTCCCTCTCTCTCTCTCGCTCTCTCTCTCTATCATACACACACACACACACCCTCTGCATATCTGATCCCTGCCACTCATCTGAAAGAGATACCATGCTTCCTGTGGTTAAGATGATCTCTGTCACTTGATTCTATTTCATTGTCTTGTCTCCCATGGGAACCTGACCTGTGATTGAACTCATTGTGTAAGCTCTTGTGAAACATGTTGTTATTGGCTCTTGTTCGTTTCTATTTTTTATTTGGATTTCATGTAATGGACATGCACAAAATAATCCAAATTGGTGAAGTGAAATGAAAAAAATTACTTGTTAAAAAAAATCTAAAAAATAAAAAACAGAAAAGTGGTGTGTGCATATGTATTCACCCCCTTCGCTATGAAGCCCCTAAATAAGATCTGGTGCAACCAATTACCTTCAGAAGTCACATAATTAGTTAAATAAAGTCCACCTGTGTGTCACATGATCTGTCACATGATCTCAGTATATATACACCTGTTCTGAAAGGCCCCAGAGTCTGCAACACCACTAAGCAAGGGGCACCAACAAGCAAGTGGCACCATATAAACAAATTGAAAGAATATGGCACCACAACAAACCTGCCAATAGAGGGCCGCCCACCAAACCTCACGGACCAGACAAGGAGGGCATTAATCAGAGAGGCAACAAAGAGCCCAAGATAACCCTGAAGGAGCTGCAAAGCTCCACAGCGGAGATTGGAGTATCTGTCCATAGGACCACTTTAAGCCATACAATCCACAGAGCTGGGCTTTACGGAAGAGTGGCCAGAAAAAAGCCATTGCTTAAAGAAAAAATAAGCAAACACATTTGGTGTTCGCCAAAATGCATGTGGGAGACTCCCCAAACATATGGAAGAAGGTACTCTGGTCAGATGAGACTAAAATTGAGCTTTTTGGCCATCAAGGAAAACGCTATGTCTTGCACAAACCCAACACCTCTCATCACCCCGAGAACACCATCCCCACAGTGAAGCATGGGGTGGCAGCATCATGCTGTGGGGATGTTTATTATCGGCAGAGACTGGGAAACTCGTCAGAATTGAAGAAATGATGGTGCTAAATACAGGGAAATTCTTGTGGGAAACCTGTTTCAGTCTTCCAGAGATTTGAGACTGGGACGGCGGTTCACCTTCCAGCAGGACAATGACCCTAAGCATACTGCTAAAGCAACACTTGAGTAGTTTAAGGGGAAACATTTAAATGTCTTGGAATGGCCTAGTCAAAGCCCAGACCTCAATCCAATTGAGAATCTGTGGTATGACTTAAAGATTGCTGTACACCAGCGGAACCCATCCAACTTGAAGGAGCTGGAGCAGTTTTGCCTTAAAGAATGGGCAAAAATCCCAGTGGCTAGATGTGCCAAGCTTATAGAGACATATCCCAAGAGACTTGCAGCTGTAATTGCTGCAAAAAGTGGCTCTACAAAGTATTGACTTTGGGGGGGTGAATAGTAATGCACACTCAAGTTTTCAGTTTTTTTTTTCTTATTTCTTGTTTGTTTCACAATAAAACATATTTAGCATCGTCAAAGTGGTAGGCATGTTGTGTAAATCAAATGATACAAACCCCCAAAAAATATATTTTACTTCCAGGTTGTAAGGCAACAAAATAGGAAAAATGCCAAGGGGGGTGAATACTTTCGCAAGGCACTGTATCAGATGTGATTGTTGTGTACTTTAGTTTGTTAGCTTGGTCGTTTGCTGCTTTCTAAGTTCTACAAATACATCATCACTAGGACATGAATGTACTGTGAGTTTATGAAAATCACTGGGCGATATGTAAAGGCTTTTGAAATTCCATTGTTTTGAAAACAAAAGAAATTAAACAAAGGGTTAATTGCTTTGTTATCCCCTCTATACACACACAGTAGTACAAGAGCTCCTAAGCTAGCGTTTCACAGTAGTCTACACGTGACAAATACAAATTGATTTGATTGAGGACAGCACAGTAAAGAAAAGTAGAGTATAGTTCAATATCCAAAATATAGATTTTTTTCAAACTCCAGGTATAATGTTATAGCTGACACCCAAATCTTTCTGCAGACATCTCTGAATCTTAATTCGGAGTAGATATTTAAGAGTTTTTGGAAAACGTGGTCACATAAAAAAACTGAAGGAGATTTTACCGTCATTCTGTCAACAAACTTTACATCTGTACTGTTCTTCGAGT
Organism: Hucho hucho; assembly: GCA_003317085.1. Classification (NCBI taxonomy): domain Eukaryota; kingdom Metazoa; phylum Chordata; class Actinopteri; order Salmoniformes; family Salmonidae; genus Hucho; species Hucho hucho. The sequence continues at coordinate 1,258,646 of QNTS01000135.1, read as the reverse complement.
AAATGTGTTTTTGTAAAATTCTGTGGAAATGTTTAAAAGTGCTGCTTGTGCATGGAGTTGTATGACTTGTTTAACTTTGCAGTCACTGGTTTTTGTTTGGAATACTTTTAAAGTAAAACATCTCAGCATCAATCTGCTACCGTGGAATTGCTCTTAAGAAACCTTACAGTTCAACTAGAAGGCATCTGAACTACAGACAGACTCAACCAGTCTCTGTACTGAGAACAACTTATCCTTGTGACCCATTCAGACACAACCATCTCTATTGAAACAGAGGCATGATTGAGGAATCTTTGCTGTCTGTCATGGTGTTGACTCAAGTGCATTCCTTCACTCATTTTCATAGCGCTGTTTTATCCAGATCCACCCTAAAGCAAACAAGTATTTTCTTCTTTGGCATTCTCTACTCATAATTTTTGTAATGTTTTGGGATATTCTCTCCTCATCTGTGGATTATGTTAAGTGTTTCTGAGTGCTGTTATATGTTATTATTATTAACACAGGTACTGGTGATGATGAGCATTCCTAAAAGAGAGGTTGATGATGGTTGTGCTCTGTGTTGTTTCAGGAGAGGGACGGCCTCAGAAACCTCAGTGTGGACGGCATCATAAGCCATCTCAGCGGCCTGTTCAAACCCAAATACACGGTCAGTGATGTAACATTCAGTGTTCAGAAATAGTCAGCTATGGTCATACATACTACACAGTTATGGTCATACCAGTGATGCAGCATACACAATCGGTTATGTTCATACACTGTCAACTATGGTCATTCATTGTCAATGAGGCATCAATTGTTCACCCCTGTCACAGATGGTTCTGTTTTCACCCACCTGCTGCTTTGATTTAGCTGTCTCTGTCTATTCAAACAACTCAAGTCAGACAGTCAAACAGTTCCCTTGTCAATCAGCAATTGGCCGTGTTTTCTCTAAGTAGTTGTTTTCTCTGTAAGCCTAACTGTTCAGAGTAGGACTACAGTAGTGAAATGCCTTGTTTCTCATCTGGCTTTCCTCTTTATCTATCTTATCTCTAGAGATGTTTGTTTACAATGTTGTAGCATGCCTTATCTTGTCATCTGAACAGTAGTATCTTTTGGAATTGGCGCCATGTTGTCTGTAGTAAAAGAAATGACTAGGTATCCATGTGTGTGGTCTGTAGAGATATATTGTATTGTTTCTGAGCAGTGTATTTTGTATCTCCTGATCAATGTAGTTGGTAGCTGTGGTGGCTGTATCTTCCTTGTATCTAGTCTCCTTAGCAGTGTATTGTTACCCTGTCTATGTATTATTCTGTGATGTAGTGGTAACAAAGTTGGTGGGTAAACTCTGATCACTGGTTGTGGTGAAAAAAGTAACCCTTCCTATTCTTTCAATGCATTTTCCCGCAAAAGGTGTGTAAGCTGTGTTGACTTGTTAACCCTCCACTATACCACTGGATGTACTTTAGTAGTGTTTGTTCCCCTGTGCTGAATCTCATCTAGAGATACACGTGTGAGAGTCATGCATCTCAAACCGCACTCATCTCCCATTGAAATCAATCTATGGTTTATGAATGAGCCTCACAGTGGGCGCTCCATGCCCAGGTCCCTCCTTACCTGGCCCCTCATTGACCTTGCTGTGTGAACCCCCTCCAGGTGCCCCCTGCCCTGTTACCAGTCCCAGAGGTAGAGCGCCCCCTGGAGCAGCAGAACTGGTACCACGGAGTCATCCCCAGGCTGGAAGTCCAGGAGCTGCTGAGGAGTGATGGAGACTTCCTGGTCAGACAGAGTCAGGGCAAACAGGAGTATGTCCTCTCTGTCTACTGGGCTGGCTCTTGCAGGCACTTCCTTATCCAGAGCACAGACGTGAGTGAGTGTGTGTGTGTGTGTGCGCGCGTGTGCGTGCGTGAGCGTGTGTGTGTGTATTTATAATATGATCATGTCTGTACAGTTTGTATAGTTATAAAGTGTGTGTGTGTGTGTTTAGAATATGTACCGCCTGGATGGAGAGGGATTCCACACCGTTCCCATGCTGATGAACCACCTGGTCTCGTCACACCAACACGTCACCAAGAGGTCTGACATTGTCCTCAAGAGACCTGTCCTAAAGGTAACGCACGCACCTGCTGCCCACACACACACACACACACACACACACACACACACACACACACACACAAACAGGTCACCTGTAATCTGTTGTAGATCCTGTTTAACCTTTGCTGAAAAGTCCCTTGTTTTGTTTTATTGTGTTTAATTCAAGGTTCCTCAATGCTTTATTTGTCTAAGTATTTCTTAAATATTAACGTTATTAGTTTCACTTACCTAAATAAGGATTAAATTACACTCCCATATGTTTAGTTATCTTTCTCTAGTAGTTCTGTAATTACATAATGGACTTTTTTATTGTACCTTTCATTTATCAGGGAGTCATACTGAGACCATGTCTCTTTTACAGATGAATTACATACAATTTTATCTCAGATGGTGTTCTTAATCTGTCCTTAGTAGGACTACAGTAAAAACCCTCAGCTGCTCATTCTGTGCTGTGGGACATGTGGCTGTTGGTTAATGCTTCGAACAGGTTGGGAATAGCGATGCGGCCATCTCTCTCTCTCTCACACTCACACTCACTCACACTCACACTCACACACACACACACACACACACACACACACACACACACACACACACACACACACACACACACACACACACTGCAAAGTCAGTCTACTCATTCAGAAGGAACAGCAGCACCGGTGTCTCTGATTAGTTCCTTTCTGTCTCTCTCCCTCCAGGACAAGTGGGTTCTGGAACACGATGATGTCGTCCTGGGGCAGAGCATTGGCCGGGTGAGCTCACCACCCGTGGAATGTCTGTTTGGAGTTATGAGAGGCTCTGATTGTCAGGTTGGCATTCTGTTTTTGTTTTAGCCAAGATCCAGAATGAAGCCTTATGTGTGTCTGTTGTCCAGGGTAACTTTGGGGAGGTGTACAGTGGTCGTCTGCTTTCTGATAACACCCCTGTAGCTGTGAAAGCCTGCAGAGAAAACCTGGCCCCAGAACACAAGAACAGGTTCCTTATGGAGGCCAGGTCAGTCTGTTTCTTTCTCTCCCTCTCCCTCTCCCTCTCTCGTTCTCTTTCTCGGTCTCTCTTTTATTCACATTGACCTTGCTCTCGCTCTCTCTGCTGTGCAGGATCCTGAAGCAGTATGACCATCCTAACATAGTGAAGCTGATTGGTGTCTGCACACAGAAACAACCCATCTATATCATTATGGAGCTGGTACAAGGTGAGCCAATCTATCGAGGGCCTTTACACTCTAACCACAGCTACAGTACATTCTATCATTACAATGGACTAATAAAGTGTGCTGTGACTGTGTGTGTTCTGCCAGGGGGAGACTTCCTGTCCTTCCTGCGCTGTGAAGGTCACAACCTGAAGTCAAATATGCTGGTGAAAATGGCAGAGAATGTGGCATCTGGCATGGAGTATCTGGAGAGGAAGAAATGCATCCACCGGTGAGAGGCTAGGGAGATGGATCTAGTCTTCTCAGATATGGAGCTGAATGAAGGCTGCCATACAATGTGACAAGATTACATTTCTTTTGATTGCACAATTTATTCTAGATGATGAAACAGATTGAGGTTTTTGGGACAGTGAAGTTAACACAGTGTGTAGGGGTTACTGGAGCCTGTAGCGTAGGAATGACCTTAGGAGTGTTAAGCTGCCGTGTCTCTGAGGAAGTAGTAGAGGAGTGTAAGAGTATAGCTTCCGTAACTCTCCTCGCCCCTACCTGGGCTCGAACCAGGGACCCTCTGCACACATCTACAACTGCCTCCCACGAAGCATCGTTACCCATCGCGCCACAAAAGCCACGGCCCTTGGGTAAACACTACTTCAAGGTCTCAGAGCGAGTGACGTCACCGATTGAAACGCTGTTAGCGCGCACCCCGCTAGCTACCTAGCCATTTCACACCGGTTACAGGAGCAGAGGACAGAGGGCTCAGAGCCCTGGCTCCTGGATCATCAGAGGAGTGCTGGATAGTTAACCCAGCAGGAACACATCCAGCCCCCGTTACCCTCTAACACTCCTCCTAACACTGCATGTCGAATTGCCTCCGCTCACTACTACACCCCTGCTCACTACTACAGCCCACAGATGACAAGAGTGGCTGATTTTCTCTCACTTATTTATCGGCTGTCATTTGCTTCCTTCACTCTCTCTGGCTCTCGCTCTCTTTCTCTCTCTCTCTCTCTCTCTGGCTCTCTGTCTGTCTGTCTCTCTCTCTCTCTCTTTTCCTCTCTCTCTCTCTCTCTCTCTCTGCAGGGACCTGGCAGCCCGTAACTGTCTGGTGGGAGAACAGAGCAGGGTTAAGATCAGTGACTTTGGGATGTCTCGCGAGCAGCAGGACGGGGTCTACTCTGCCGCGGGGGGCCTCAAACAGATCCCTGTCAAATGGACGGCCCCCGAAGCCCTCAACTATGGTACCTGGCTTTACCCCGCGGCACAACCATCCCTCTCTCCCCTCCTCTCTTTATTCATAAATCTCTATCTGCATATCCTAAGGATAGAGATAACCCACTAAACATGGCAACAACCTGTCAACCAAGACATCATTCCTCACCCTGTGATCAGTGTACTGCTTTTGTATTTCTCTGAAATGTCATCTCTGACAGACACACGCTGAACTGTGCTCTCTGGGGTTGGAGTACTGGTGAAACAGAAGAGTTCTGTCAGAATAAAAGTCAGAACATACCTTTTTGGGGCTTAGAGGAAGCTTTATTTTCCAAACTCTATCACTACTTTTCTCAGGCTGTAATTGTGGAATAGTGTGCAGTAGTACAGTTGAATAGGTATGGCATCTCTACAGGATCACCGTCAAATGTAATAGCTGTCTCAATGCTGCCCCCTGCCTGTGTTTCAGGGAGGTACACCACGGAGAGTGACGTGTGGAGTTTTGGAGTTCTCCTATGGGAGATATTCTCCAGGGGAGTCACCCCCTACACCAACATGACCAACCAGCAGACAAGGGACGAGGTGGAGAAAGGTACAGCGAGTCATTGAGATTTCTAACACTTGAGTCAGAATTTGCTCTGTAGGAGTTTCAAGTTTTAATGTCACATGCACAAGTGCACTGAAATGCCTTTCTTGCAAACTCAAAACTCAAAACTCAGCAATGCAATAATCAGTAACAATGTAATACTAGACAAAAAAAAACGAGAAATATGAGGAACACAATAAGTACGTAAGCCAATTATATACAGGGTCAGTTCCAATACCATGCTTACAATATGCAGGGCTACTGGAGTGATGGAGGTAGATATGTATAGGGGTAAGATGACAAGGCATCAGGATATAAAATAAACAGAGTAGCAGCAGCTTGTATGTGAGTGGGTGTACGTGTGTGTCGAGTCAGTATAAATGTATGTGCATATTATGTGTGAGTGAGCAGTTGGAGTGAGTGTGTAAGACTCTGTGAGTGTGCATAGACAGTGCAAAAATAAAAAGGTCAATAAGGATACAAGGTTAACTCAGTTAGTCCATGTAGCTAGTTTAGGAGTGGAGATGCAACATTATAGAAGTGTATAGAACAGACATGACTCTGGGTAGAATATGGAGTTAGGTCAGCTCTATACAGGAGTCCAAAACATAACACCCCGCTGGATTAACCCCAGGTGAAGCCAACCTGATGTCCAATCATGTTCTCCTGTCCCATCTCCTAGGATACAGGATGCTAGCCCCAAACTCCTGTCCTCCAGATGTGTATGCCATTATGTGTCGCTGCTGGCAGTACGACACCAGGAACCGGCCGTCCTTCAGCAAACTCAGGACCGAACTCAGTGCTTTGTACCAGAAAGTGTCCTTACTCAAGTGACTTGTTTGATTCTCTTTTACCTTTTCACATGGAGTAGATGTTGCCTTTATTTAATTTACATTAATTATAGAGAACCAGTTGCTATGTGATCTTGATTTGACCATATTTAAGTAGTGATAATCCATCAGGCTGTGAGACCACAGGTAATATAAGTACACAGGACATATGTGTATTGAAAACATTGGTACCATATTCTACAAAGTAGAATATTCTATATCTGTTGAATGTTGCTATTGTTTACTGTATTACATTACTGTAAATGTACAAATTGAATGTTCCTGTGATATCAGCTTGAAATAGTTGATGGGGTCATTTTCTCTGCTGTCTTGTCTTTTTTAATATACACTGAACAAAAATGTAAAGTGTTGGTCTCATTTTTCATGAGCTGAAATAAAAGATCCTGGAATTTGTCCATACGCAAAAAAAATAAAAAATCTCAAATGTTGTGCAGAAATTTGATTACATCCCTGTTAATGAGCCTTTCTCCTTTGCCAAGATAATTCATTCACCTGACAGGTGTGGCATATCAAGAAGCTGAATAAACAGCATGATCATTACACAGGTGCACCTTGTGCTGGGGACAATAAAGGCCTATAAAATGTACAGTTCTTTCACACACAATACCACAGATGTCTCACGTTTTGAGGGAGTTCGCAATTGGCATGCTGACCACATGAATGTGCACCAGAGCTGTTGCCATTTCTCTACCATAAGCTGTCTCCAACGTCGTTTTAGAGAATGTGGCAGTACGTCCAACGGGCCTCACAACTGCAGACCACGTGTAACCGCGCCAGCCCAGGACCTCCAAATATGGCTTCTTCACTTGCGGGATCGTATGAGACCAGCCATCCACACAGCTGATGAAACTGGGTTTGCACAGCCTAAGTTTCTGACAGTTTGTGCAGAAATTCTATCTCAGGGATGCTCATCTGCATGCTCGTCATCCTCACCAGGGTCTTGACCTACTGCAGCTTGACGTTGTAACTGACTTCAGTGGGCAAATGCTCACCTTCGATAGCCACTGGCACCCTGGAGAAGTGTGCTCTTCACGGATTAATCCCAGTTTCAACTGTACCGGGCAGTTGGCAGACAGCGTGTATGGTGTCGTGGGCGAGCGATTTGCTGATGTCAACGTTTTGAACACTGCCCCATGGTGGCGGTGAGGTTATGGTATGGGCAGGCATACGCTATGGACAATGAACACAATTGCATTTTATCGATGGATATTTGAATGCACAGAGATACCGTGACAAGACCCTGAGGCCCATTGTCATGCCATTCATCCATCACCTCATGTTTCAGCATGATAATGCACTGCCCCATGTCGCAAGGATCTATACACAGTTCCTGGAAGCTGAAAATGTCCCAGTTCTTCCCTGGCCTGCATACTCACCAGATATGTCACCCATTGAGCATGTGTGGGTTGCTCTGGAGCGATGTGTTCGACAGCGTGTTCCAAGTTCCCGCCAATATCAAGCAACTTTGCACAGCCATTGAAGAAGAGTGGGACAACATTCCACAGTCCACAATCGACAGCCTGATCAACTCTATACGAAGGAGATGTGTCGCGCTGCATGAGGCAAATGATGTTCACACCAGATGCTGACTGGTTTTCTGATCCACGCCCCCCTACCTTTTTTATAAGGTATCCATGACCAACAGATGGACATCTGTATTCCCAGTCAGGCGGAATCCATAGTTTAGGGCCTAATTTATTTATTTAAATGTACTGATTTATATGATCTGTAACTCAGTAAAATCTTTGAAATTGTTGCATGTTGCGTTTATATTTTTATTCAGTGTATTTAAATGAATTAAAATCCTCTGATCATGATGATGCCTGTGTTTTCTGCTTTTTGAAAGGTGGCCACTAGAGTGCAGCACTGTGTGTGTGAAAGACATCCACTTACAGTGAGGCTAGTGATGAGACAGTTCACATGTAGATAACTACTGTACAGTATGGTAAGTGACACACCCTCTGCACTGGACCTTGTCTAAACATTGATACTGGCACTGTCACATTCTCATATTCTGGAACTTTATTTCTAGTGCGTTGTGCCCCTAATTTAATTCCAGATTCTTAGACTGGCATTTGTCTACAGGCATCAATATGTTTTTATTCAGATCTTTCATGTCAAGACCTTATATCATTAAGACCTTTCACAACAATTCTAAATTACAGAAGGGGAAACAGTAGCCTGTTCCTAGATCTGTTTGTGCATTAGCCAACTTTACACACAATGATAGTCAGAAGGGTTGGCTAAAGCACGTACAGATCTGAGACCAGACTAGCAAAACAGAGGTCTAAAAAGGAGATAAAAGAAAATGGTGACACTCGTGACTCCTCTCTATAGCTCTTGATTGCAAAAGGTCAGCAAATTCCATGACAATCAAGTTAAGTGACTTGTGAGACACTTTCTCATCAGCAACCACTTATTATACAGAAGTGACACCAGAGAGACTTCTGAGGACATGCTAACCCCTTCTGTGGAATCACACAACACTGCTACTATTCATTACTTAGAATGAGGCCAATTATTGGGGGACGTCATTGTTAGCCAAATATGTCGCATTATTCTACCTGTCTAAGCAAGAGTGAGAATGTACTATATCAGTAACCAAATCTGTGGATATTGTGTCTAACATTGGCAATTTGTATTGTATTTTTATTTTATATGTGTATAAGATCAAAAGCATGAAGATAACAAAAAAAATTGAGGTTTATAATCTTGGTAAGCAGTGGTCAGCCCATCCACCGACCGATCCAGGGAAAATACAGATGAACCTACAGGAGAGTAGCCCAAGTGATTTGGATCCTGTCTGTTGTAGAAGAATGCAGATGTGTAATATGGCAGTGCTTAATAGCCATTCATCCTCTGCTGATCTAACAGGAGCAATACCTACACAGTCCTGGAGGAGTATCAGTAATTCACTCACCCCCCATCTTCAGAAAATAGCATGACAGGCAGCCAGCCAGGTGATAAAGATGTCACATTCTCTGTGATTGTGCAACTAGCCTGATGTGAAAAGCACCTCGCCAGTTAAGCATGTTCAGTCACTTTCTGCATGATCTGATTGTCTCATGATGAGTGTGTTCGGTCTCTATAGAGAACAACAAACAAAGAGAACCCATCTGATATTTATCTTATTGACTCCAGTGGATGAAAATAAAGTATGGCAACAGCCTTTTTCTCTTTTCAGTTATAACACCCATTTTTCCTCAAACACATACAGTGAGGGAAAAAAGTACTTGATCCCCTGCTGATTTTGTACGTTTGCCCACTGACAAAGAAATGATTAGTCTATATCTTTAATGGTAGGTTTATTTGAACAGTGAGAGACAGAATAACAACAAAAAAATCCAGAAAAATGCATGTGAAAAATGTTATAAATGGAATTGCGTTTTAATGAGGGAAATAAGTATTTGACCCCCTCTCAATCAGAAAGATTTCTGGCTCCCGGGTGTCTTTTATACAGGTAACGAGCTGAGATTAGGAGCACACTCTTAAAGGGAGTGCTCCTAATCTCAGTTTGTTACCTGTATAAAAGACAACTGTCCACAAAAGCAATCAATCAATCAGATTCCAAACTCTCCACCATGGCCAAGACCAAAGAGCTCTCCAAGGATGTCAGGGACAAGATTGTAGACCTACACAAGGCTGGAATGGGTTACAAGACCATCGCCAAGCAGCTTGGTGAGAAGGTGACAACAGTTGGTGCGATTATTCGCAAATGGAAGAAACACAAAAGAACTGTCAATCTCCCTCGGCCTGGGGCTCCATGCAAGATCTCACCTCGTGGAGTTGCAATGATCATGAGAACGGTGAGGAATCAGCCCAGAACTACACGGGAGGATCTTGTCAATGATCTCAAGGCAGCTGGGACCATAGTCACCAAGAAAACAATTTGTAACACACTACGCCGTGAAGGACTGAAATCCTGCAGCGCCCGCAAGGTCCCCCTGCTCAAGAAAGCACATATACATGCCCGTCTGNATCAAAGGGACGATGGACGGGGCCATGTACCGTCAAATCTTGGGTGAGAACCTCCTTCCCTCAGCCAGGGCATTGAAAATGGGTCGTGCATGGGTATTCCAGCATGACAATGACCCAAAACACACGGCCAAGGCAACAAAGGAGTGGCTCAAGAAGAAGCACATTAAGGTCCTGGAGTGGCCTAGCCAGTCTCCAGACCTTAATCCCATAGAAAATCTGTGGAGGGAGCTGAAGGTTCAAGTTGCCAAACGTCAGCCTCGAAACCTTAATGACTTGGAGAAGATCTGCAAAGAGGAGTGGGACAAAATCCCTCCTGAGATGTGTGCTAACCTGGTGGCCAACTGCAAGAAACGTCTGACCTCTGTGATTACCAACAAGGGTTTTGCCACCAAGTACTAAGTCATGTTTTGCAGAGGGGTCAAATACTTATTTCCCTCATTAAAATGCAATTCCATTTATAACATTTTTCACATGCGTTTTTCTGGATTTTTTTGTTGTTATTCTGTCTCTCACTGTTCAAATAAACCTACCATTAAAGATATAGACTGATCATTTCTTTGTCAGTGGGAAAACTTACAAAATCAGCAGGGGATCAAATACTTTTCCCCCTCAGTGTATGTGATCAATAGCAGGTAGTCACAGGCAGTCATTATTAACTACAAAAATGTATATGCATAAACACAAAGTTAGTTTGAGTCAAAGATGTTGCAACTACCCATTTAATGTGTACAAAGGTATGGCAGAATTGTTCTAAGTGAGATGTAAGGAATGGGCGGGTTTGAAAAGTAGGACCAAATTCACTCTGTTCCAGGAGTTTGCCTCGATTCCTGTAACAGACTGAATTTGGAACATTGCCTTTAAAAGCTGCAATGACTATAATTACAGATTGGATTGAATACCGGTCTTAATTTGGCCCAAATTCGGTAGACATGAAATAGATTGCTGCAGTTGCAACATTTTTGACTCAAACTAACTTTGCGTTTATGCATATTCATTTTTGTAGTTAAAATCTAACTACTAAACATATAACTTATAGTAAAGTTGTATTGATAATTATTGATTATTGCAGTGTTCAAACACTCAGTGGTGTGTCTCTAGATCTTTAGTAGTTGAATATTAACTACAAAATGAACATGCATAAATGCAAACTTATTTTGAGTCAAAGATGTTGCAACTGCAGCTTCCTATTTCATGTGTATAAAAGTAGGGCCAAATTCACTCTGTTTTAAATGAGACGTGAGGAATTGGTGTGTGCTGATTCCTGGAACAGAGTGCATTTGGTCCTACATTCAAAAGCAGTCCCATTCCTTATCTCACTTATATTAAATAGTGAATGTGGCCTTACAGTATTTATACAAAAGTATGTAGCTGCAGTTGTTCTAAGTGAGATATAAGGAATGAGACTGGTTTGAGAAGTAGGGCAAAATTCACTCTGTTCCAGGAATCAACACATTAACAAAAAAAAAAGATGTAAACACAAAGCTACTTTGAGTCAAATATGTTGCAACTGCAGCTCAGTCTGATTGGAATTAGCTTTGTGTTTAATTATATTCATTGTTGTAGTTAAAGGGGAACTGCACCCGCTGATTTGGCCTCATTTTTTGGCTTGCTCCTCAAGAAATGCTGGAGGCCATGACAGAAGCCAAATGTGAGTTGCCTTGGGGGTGTGGTTTGATGTGGGTGTTTCTTGGGTGTGTCCTTGCCACACCCATCTGTCAAAACCTTGCCCGCAGCTGTTTCCCCGCACTCAATCACAACAAACAAACTGCCTGCAGGTTGAGTTCAATAACTACAGGCAGATAGATGTATGGTGAGATGCCGGATGAAGCGTTGAATAGGTCAGTAGCCTACAGAGTAATATGAGATGAATGCAATTGCTAAATTTATGTAGATATTCTTTTGATAACCTTCAAATGTAGTAACAGGTCCAAGTACAATAAACAACCCTTACATAATACACTAGAAACAGTGTTCTGCTAATATAACAATGTGGACCTTTCATTGTCATTCCCAGGGGTTTTGTCTGGTGGTAATAGGGCTACCTTGGCAAACATGTCAGAGTGATCATAACTTCCTGTGTGGTGTCCAGTATACAGGAATTCCCTGATCCTGATGCAGAATACACACGGGTTCTCCCTCCCCATAACTGATACCATTCAATTAATTTAAAAAAAGACAATACAAGTAAAAGTTGTCTAGTGAAATGTTAATGCTGAGTGCCAGGTCTCTGTCCATTCAGCGACGTCAGTATCAAGCCGGTCTGTCGGTCAGGAATCTATCACATCATCTTGCAAGTCTCCAAGTGCTGGCTCCATAGAGCCTCTTGATATCTGACAAACATACACTCACTGATCAGTTTATTAAGTACACCCATCTATTTAGTGCTGTGTCGGACACCCATTTGCCTCCATAACAGCCTGAATTCTTCGGGCCATTCTACAAGGAGTCGGAAACGTTCCACAGGAATGTTGGTCCATACTAACGCTATGGCATCAGTTTCTGAAGATTGGACAGGGGTACATTCATGCTGCGAACAGCCCGTTCCATCTCATCCCAAAGATGCTCTATTGGGTTGAGGTCTGGGGACTGTGCAGGACACTCAAGTAAACTGAACTCGCTGTCATGTTCCAGGCAATTTGTCATTTGTGGCCTGCCTGTTAGATTGCAAGATTCTTGCCATTCTCCTTTGACCTTAATTGCCAATCTCCTTCGGCCACCCACAGGACTACCTCTGACTAGATGTGTTTTGTTTGTCGCACCACTCAGTAAACCCTAGACACTGTTGTGTGTGAAAAGCCCATGAGGGAGGCCGTTTGAGGTACTAGATCTGGCGCTCCTAGCACTGACTATCATACCATGCTCAAAGTTGCTTAGGCCACTTGTTTTGCCCATTCTAACGTTCAATCGAACAGTAACTGAATGCCTCGATGCCTGCTTTATATAGCAAGCCACTGCCCCGTGACTCACTGTCTGTAGGAGGATTCCATTTTTGTGAACAAGGTATACTGGCCACTGAGTGTATACTATGTTAAAGTTTGAACAGGTCAAACTAAACCTACCTAATTATGGTCCCCATCGACAAACATTGGTGAGCAGGCAAGAGGTGAGGCTGGAGGTAAGGTTTTTGCCAGCGGCCCATTGATGGGCATAACAGCGTAGATCAGCTCCTGGCCCATCAAAGATACTGATCGGTCATACACAAAGCACTGATTACATATTCAATGGTGGATATGATTAGCATGGTGGAACCAACCTGATTGCTGCATTCATCATTATATTTCACTTCAGATATGATATGTGAAGTGAAATACAATGGTAAACACAGCAATCAGCAAGTTATGAAGGGGAATTGTGGAAAAACTAAACTGTTTTAACCTTTGACCAGGTCAAATGTCAACCTGTTTCAAGTGTCATTCCTGTTCCATTTATAGGAATGCTCACAGCTAGGGCATGTCTGCATGATGCTGAGGGTCCCCCTGCTGGTCTACTGTTGCATTTTTGGCTTTAAACTGGACATCTCTGCAGCAGGCAATCCTCAAACAATCTACTTCCTCATCTTATGAGGTGGTGTTGACTGGGAGGGCCCGTGACAGGGTTATTCAACAGATACCCAAGTGGTAAATCGCATTTTGTTATAAAGGACAAAGATTTTTTTAACTTCACAACCAAAATGACTTCTTGTATCTGCTTGGCAGGGTAATTAACCTATTAGTTTATCAAACCGGGTATTTTTTTTTTTTATACACATTTTCATATAACACATTACCATTGTTGATGAAGCCGTCTGTCACCAGGGCAGTAACTCGGGTCAAGCTAGTTCTAGGTCGTCACTAGTTACCACAGGCACAAAGTTATAAACACCGCCTATTTCTACAATTATTCTTAGAATGTGATGTTAAACCTAACCACACTGCTAACCTTATGCATAACCCTAACCTTAAATGAAGACCAAGAAGCAAACTTTTGTACAGAATGACTGTAGCTCCAGATTGGATTAGATTCAGGCCGGTAATGCCGCTATGGTTTGTTGCTCCAGTCCTAGTTCACTTTATTACTCAGACATTTGTTAGCTACCACTATAGCTGCATCCATTATTTAATTTTGCCCTAGACAATACAGAACACACTTATATGAGCTACGAAATAACTTTCAAACCCGACTTGTAGGCCAACGTTAGCTAGCTAGATAACGTTAACTAGCCTATAGCTAGCTAACCTGCCTCGCTAGCATTATCAAGTGATAACTTGACATAACCAGCAGTATCTAGACAATACACAATAAACTTGTATGAGCTAACTAGGTCGTATTAGCAAAAAACTGTCACGATCTTCATTAATCGACCAAGGCGCAGCGTGCCGGGTTGAGAAAAACATGTTTATTTCTTCAACTCGCCGAAACAAAAACGAACGACGCTCAAATGGTGTCGCAGCAACATACACCCTAACAAAGTCAACTTCCCACAAAGACTGGAGGGGGAAAGGGCTGCTTAAGTATGGTTCCCAATCAGAGACAACGATAGACAGCTGTCCCTGATTGAGAGCCATACTCAGCCAAAACATAGAAATAGAAAACATAGAATGCCCACCCCAACTCACACCCTGACCAAACCATAAATGAGACATAAACAGGCTCATACAGGTCAGGGCGTGACAAAAACGAGCTAAACAAAAGTCTGTGTACTCCTTCACTTCACAAATGTACTCAGATCGCTACAGGCTCTGGGGGCCTGAGAGGGGGAAGCATCTTCCTACAGTATTCCCTGCAATGTTTTCGGCCTTGAAATCCTGGAAATCCAAGAACCTTTTAGCCGCTTTCACAATGATTTCCAGATTTTTTGTTAGTTCGTCCTGTACAATGAATCACCCGCGCAATAAACGCAACAAAATCAACCTTCTTCAACGATTAATCTTTCAGGATCTCTCAACTCACTGACATCCACACTGTTGGGCATCCACTGCCATAGCTTGATCATCTCAACTCGCTGCTTTGACAATTTTGACTGCCTCTGCATAGGAGACCTCCGGATAGCCAAGGGCACACTCCAACACCCAGACATAATTTACAAACAAAGTATTTGTGTTCAGTGAGTCAGCCAGATTAGAGGCAGTAGGGATGACCAGAAATGTTGTCTTGATAAGTGTGTGAATCTAAGCATTTGAGTACTTTTGGGTGTCATGGAAAATATATGCAGTAAAAAGTACATTATTCTCTTTAGGAATGTAGTGAAGTAAAAGTAAAAGTTGTCAAAAATATAAATAGTAAAGTAAAGTGCAGATACCCCCAAAAACTACTTAAGTAGTACTTTAAAGTATTTTTACATAATTACTTTAGACCAGGGTTTCCCAAACTTGGTCCTGGGCCCCCCTTGGGCGCACGTTGTGAGTTTTGGCAAGCACTACAAAGCTGATTCAAACAGCCAACTCATCATCAAGCTTTGATTATTTCAATCAGCTGTGTAGTGCTAGGGCAAAAATTCAAGCATGCACCCAGGGGGTCCCCAGGACCGAGTTTGGGACACCCTGCTTTACACCACTGCATGTTCTTTGAGCAGATACAATTTCAAAGCTAGTGCAGTTTGTACAGTTGCAGTTACAGAGCTAGTACATCTAGTACAGATTACATTTCATTGCTAAAAGATTTTCAAAGCTAGTACAGCAATTTCAAAAGCAGCTAGGACAGAAAAGTGTTGGGAATAGTCGATTTTTAAACATTAGTTGTAAAGGTACCTTAACATTTAATTGACTCAGGGCCTGATTTATAGCTAGTTTTGGTTGGTTCCTCCACTCTACGAGCCTGTCCACTTTACTATCCTACTGGCTGAGCTTTGAACCACAATGTCTTCAGGACATTAATGTCACAGATGACCAGGGTAGGGGTCAACAAAATAACCCAAAACGCTGCTGCAGAAACATTCCAATTCATAAAAGGGTGCTTCTTCTATGTGCAATAACTCCAATAATCTCCAAACTTCTCAGAAGCCTATCTCCCCATCCAAAATCAAATCAAATCAAATTTATTTATAAAGCCCCCCTTACATCAGCTGATGTCACAGAGTGCTGTACAGAAACCCAGCCTAAAACCCCAAACAGCAAGCAATGTAGGTGTAAAAGCACTGCAGGTGTAAAAGCACGGTGGCTAGGAAAAACTCCCTAGAAAGGCCAAAACCTAGGAAGAAACCTAGAGAGGAACCAGGCTGTGAGGGGTGGCCAGTCCTCTTCTGGCTGTGCCGGGTGCAGATTATAACAGAACATGGACAAGATTTTAAAATGTTCATAAAACAGGCAGAACAGTTGAAACTGGAGAAGCAGCACGGCCATGTGGACTCGGGACATCAAGGAGTCATCAGGCCAGGTAGGCCTTGAGGAATGGTCCTAATGCTCAGGTCCTCCGAGAGAGAGAAGAAGAAAAAAGAAAGAAAGAGAGAGATAATTAGAGAGAGCATACTTCAATTCGCACAGGACACCAGATAAAAGAAATACTCCAGATATAACAGACGGACCCTAACCCCCGACACATAAACTACTGCAGCATAAATACTGGGGGCTGAGACAGGAGGGGTCGGGAGACACTGTGGCCCCGTCCGACGATACCCCCGGACAGGGCCAAACAGGCAGGATATAACCCCACCCACTCTGCCGAAGCACAGCCCCCACACCACTAGAGGGAAATCTTCAACCACCAACTTACCATCCTGAGACAAGGCCGAGTATAGCCCACAAGATCTCCGCCACGGCACCAGTAAGCCAGTGACTCAGCCCCTGTAATAGGGTTAGAGGCAGAGAATCCCAGTGGAGGGGAAACCGGCCAGGCAAAGACAGCAAGGGTGGTTCGTTGCTCCAGTGCCTTTCCGTTCACCTTCACACTCCTGGGCCAGACTACACTCAGTCATAAGACCTACTGAAGAGATGAGTCTTCAATAAAGACTTAAAGGTTGAGACAGAGTCTGCGTCTCTCACATGGATAGGCAGACTATTCCATAAAAATGGAGCTCTATAGGAAAAGGCCCTACCTCCAGCTGTTTGCTTAGAAATTCTAGGGACAGTAAGGAGGCCTGCGTCTTGTGACCGTAGCGTACGTGTAGGTATGTACGGCAGGACCAAATTGGAAAGATAGGTAGGAGCAAGCCCATGTAATGCTTTGTAGGTTAGCAGTAAAACCTTGAAATCAGCCCTTGCCTTAACAGGAAGCCAGTGTAGAGAGGCTAGTACTGGAGTAATATGATCAAATTTTGGGGTTCTAGTCAAGATTCTAGCAGCCGTGTTTAGCACTAACTGAAGTTTATTTAGTGCTTTATCCGGGTAGCCGGAAAGTAAAGCATTGCAGTAGTCTAACCTAGAAGTTACAAACGCATGGATTAACTTTTCTGCATCATTTTTGGACAGAAAGTTTCTGATTTTTACAATGTTACGTAAATGGAAAAAAGCTGTCCTTGAAACAGTCTTGATATGTTCGTCAAAAGAGAGATCAGGGTCCAGAGTAACGCCGAGGTCCTTCACAGTTTTATTTGAGACGACTGTACAACCATCAAGATTAATTGTCAGATTCAACAGAAGATCTCTTTGTTTCTTGGGACCTAGAACTAGCATCTCTGTTTTGTCAGAGTTTAAAAGTAGAAAATTTTCCGCCATCCACTTCCTTATGTCTGAAACACAGGCTTCCAGGGAGGGCAATTTTGGGGCTTCACCATGTTTCATCGAAATGTACAGCTGTGTGTCATCCGCATAGCAGTGAAAGTTAACATTATGTTTCCGAATGACATCACCAAGTGGTAAAATATATAGTGAAAACAGTAGTGGTCCCAAAACAGAGCCTTGAGGAACACCGAAATTTACAGTTGATTTGTCAGAGGACAAACCATCCACAGAGACAAACTGATATCTTTCCGACAGATAAGATCTAAACCAGGCCAGAACTTGTCCATGTAGACCAATTTGGGTTTCCAATCTCTCCAAAAGANTAATGATCATGATCTTTTCCTCAAAGAAGTTCATGAATGAATCACTGCTAAAGTGAAAGCCATCCTCTCTTGGGGAATGCTGCTTTTTAGTTAGCTTTGCGACAGTATCAAAAATAAATTTTGGATTATTCTTATTTTCCTCAATTAACTTGGAAAAATAGGATGATCGAGCAGCAGTGAGGGCTCTTCGATACTGCATGGTACTGTCTTTCCAAGCTAGTCGGAAGACTTCCAGTTTGGTGTGGCGCCATTTCCGTTCCAATTTTCTGGAAGCTTGCTTCAGAGCTCGGGTATTTTCTGTATACCAGGGAGCTAGTTTTTTATGGCAAATGTTTTTTGTTTTTAGGGGTGCAACTGCATCTAGGGTATTGCGCAAGGTTACATTGAGTTCCTCAGTTAGGTGGTTAACTGATTTTTGTACTCTGACGTCCTTGGGTAGGTGGAAGGATTCTGGAAGGGCATCTAGGAATCTTTGGGATGTCTGAGAATTTATAGCACGACTTTTGATGATCCTTGGTTGGGGTCTGAGCAGATTATCTGTTGCGATTTCAAACGTAATAAAATGGTGGTCCGATAGTCCAGGATTATGAGGAAAAACATTAAGATCCACAACATTTATTCCACGGGACAAAACTAGGTCCAGAGTATGACTGTGGCAGTGAGTAGGTCCGGAGACATGTTGGACAAAACCGACAGAGTCGATGATGGCTCCAAAAGCCTTTTGGAGTGGGTCTGTGGACTTTTCCATGTGAATATTAAAGTCACCAAAAATTAGAATATTGTCTGCCATGACTACAAGGTCCGATAAGAATTCAGGGAACTCAGTGAGGAACGTTGTATATGGCCCAGGAGGCCTGTAAACAGTAGCTATAAAAAGTGATTGAGTAGGCTGCATAGATTTCATGACTAGAAGCTCAAAAGACGAAAACGTCGTTTTTTTGTTTTTTGTAAATAGAAATTTGCTATTGTAAATGTTAGCAACACCTCCGCCTTTGCGGGATGCGCGGGGGATATGGTCACTAGTGTAACCAGGAGGTGAGGCCTCATTTAACACAATAAATTCATCAGGCTTAAGCCATGTTTCAGTCAGGCCAATCACATCAAGATTATGATCAGTGATTAGTTCATTGACTAGAACTGCCTTGGAAGTGAGGGATCTAACATTAAGTAGCCCCATTTTGAGATGTGAGGTATCACAATCTCTTTCAATAATGGCAGCAATGGAGGAGGTCTTTATTCTAGTGAGATTGCTAAGGCGAACACCGCCATGTTTAGTTTTGCCAAACCTAGGTCGAGGCACAGACACAGTCTCAATAAAGATAGCTGAGCTGACTACACTTACTGTGCTAGTGGCAGACTCCACTAAGCTGGCAGGCTGGCTAACAGCCTGCTGCCTGGCCTGCACCCTATCTCATTGTGAAGCTAGAGGAGTTAGAGCCCTGTCTATGTTCGTAGATAAGATGAGAGCACCCCTCCAGCTAGGATGGAGTCCGTCACTCCTCAACAGGCCAGGCTTGGTCCTGTTTGTGGGTGAGTCCCAGAAAGAGGGCCAATTATCTACAAATTCTATCTTTTGTGTGGGGCAGAAAACAGTTTTCAACCAGCGATTGAGTTGTGAGACTCTGCTGTAGAGCTCATCACTCCCCCTAACTGGGAGGGGGCCAGAGACAATTACTCGATGCCGACACATCTTTCTAGCTGATTTACACGCTGAAGCTATGTTGCGCTTGGTGACCTCTGACTGTTTCATCCTAACATCGTTGGTGCCGACGTGGATAACAATATCTCTATACTCTCTACACTCGCCAGTTTTATCTTTAGCCAGCACCATCTTCAGGTTAGCCTTAACGTCGGTAGCCCTGCCCCCTGGTAAACAGTGTATGATCGCTGGGTGATTCGCTTCAAGTCTAATACTGCGAGTAATGGAGTCGCCAATGACTAGAGTTTTCAATTTGTCAGTGCTAATGGTGGGAGGCCTCGGCATCTCAGATCCCTCAGCGTTACCTGTTTTTTTTTGGTCCACATATCACGATGCAGGAAACCTTATGACACTGCCACGGGTTTTGTGTCAGTCTGTGACATCTTAAAAGTGAGTTATCACATGACTAGCCATTGTGAAGTGTTTCACATCAGTGAGGTATGATGAAGTGTATCTCTGTTGTAGATCAGTGCTCTCTGTCAGCAGGCTATCAAGAGTGTCAGGCCCTACTATGAGTGAGTGTGGGTCGGTGTCACCCAGAGATAGCTGTCTGTCTCTCATTCCTCTACGCTATCACCTATCTCATGAATGCATACTGTATGCATACTGTATGTCTCTAAGCATCAACCAAGGTGCACGAACAAGTGAGCAAACTGGAAATGTGAGAGATACTCTGATAACTTGGTAAACCTCCGAGCTGTATTGGTTATTAGTGACATCCAGTTGTTAATCACCTGGAGAAGGATGTATTCTCTGTGATGTGAGCCAAGGGAAGCTTCACTCTGAGCCAGTAATCACTCAGACTGCTGCATCACCAAGTATCACATAAATCACATTTGATTTGTTTTCACAGTAGAGATGGCATGAGTGATGAGGAGCTTTCTGAGACAAAGGTAAACAATCACTGGGCTTGGGCCTTAATGGAACTTTTACTGTTGTTCCTGTTTTATTTTGCTTGGTTTCTATTACTGTGGTATAGCAATGCTATAATTCAGAATGGGTGGATTATAAATCTTCTTGTGCTGTAAATCCCTGACTTAAAGGAAAAGTCCACTCCAAAACTATATTTTGGTATTATTTTCATTAGTTGATACAGTCCCCAAATGTTTTGCATGTTAGCAGTCAAGTTTTCAAGATTTTGGACTTTCAAGAAGCAAAGTGTCACTTGCCACATCATCATGATGCAAAACGCATAGTATATTTTCCTTTAAGCCAGAAAGGTGGAAAAATCTGCCATTCTACCCTTGAGCAAGGCAGTTAATAACCTCCAACAACAACTGCTTCCCGGATGCCGATGACGTCGATTAAGGCAGCCCCCCGCACCTCTCTGAGTCAGAGGGTTAAATGCGTTAGACACATTTCAGTTGAATGCATTCAGTTGTGCAACTGACTAGGTATCCCCTTTCCCTTCACATCTCCGATGTTGTGTCATTCATATTCACTGTCTCTCTCCTTCACAGCTATAGCCTGGTCCCAGATCGGTGCTATCATTCCAACTCCTTGTCACGGAAAACAATGAAAGACATGATAATTCAATAAGTATTTGGTAAGAGAGCAAAAATAGACTAGCACCAAGGCAGTCACAGCTAAGTTTAAGGAGAGAGGGCCCTGTTGCTTTACACTGTACATTTTCTCTTATCCTCAGAGCTCAAGTGGTTTTACACCCCTCAGTGGTGTCAGAGATGGTTAATAGTGTTATTGTATTGCAGCATTGGCAGGCACACCACATTCACTGTTTTGTGCAGAGTGGGGTAAGAAAGCAAAACTCAGAAATTGCCTGAAGTACACGTGGTGCGCTGTTCTGTAACTCACCTGGCTATTGATTGGCAGCTCTCCATGAGATCTTTTGGTACATCACTGGTGGAATGTATCAGCGCCGCGACAATGACAGTTGAGGACACCACACCATGTAATAGAGAGCCTTGTAGGAATGTAGCTTTGAAGATAATGATCTAAGTGACTCCATAATATCCCTCGGTCACATTCTTTCACTGATTAGTTTTGTTTGTGAACGTTTGTATAACTCACCTTGGCCCAACTGAATGGTTGGTCTTCTGGAGGTACTAAAGGCTAGTGGCTATGTCTGACATTCACTCAAACCTTTAATTAAAATAATCACTGAAAAAACCTGAACTGTCTGTAAGGCATTGCCCTTGTATAGTCTGTCTCTAATGGTTCATTATTTGAAGGCTGTTCAGGCTCATAACAATGAGGAGGTGAGACCCAGTCATACATAATTTTTTGAATAAGGTTGTTGTATTATTTTGTTGAAGTTATATCCCGTAGTTGAAGCCTCAGTGCCAGTCGGGTTGTGATATCATGCCAATGCCAATGTTGGCTTGATAATGACAGCAGTGAAGTTGGCATTGGCAAGAGCACAAACAGAGATGGGACCAGGCTACCATAGTTGAACACTGCAGATACCATTGTAAAGAGACACCTCAAACCTAATCTGAAATGCAATAAGCAAAATAAAAAATGTATACCACTCTTATTGTTGCTACTACAGCACAATTGACAATCATTATAGCATTCGTATCATTGCATTTCATGTTGATTACAGTACAACATCAATTTATGTTTTACCAAGCAGTTTTTTATGCTTATGTCACTAAGATCTTGTACAGTACCAAGACCAAGAGTTTGTCCATAAATTCACTTCCCTCTGATTATCAACTGTCAAAAAATACAGAAGATGTTAGAATAGCAAAAGAAACGCTCCAGGGCCTTGATCATAGTTAAGATAAGAGTCGTCAGCGAGACACCAACTAAGACAGCAACCGACATCATGCTGTGTGTGTGTCCGTCACGCGTGTTCTTATCAGGCCCCATGTGCACGCGCCGCCTGCATACCTAGAAAACACATGCATTTAGGAGGATGTTTCTTCTAGTACAGGTGCACAGGCCCTTATTGATACAGTATACTGAGTTCACTAAGGGTTGTTTCAGAAGAGGAATATTCAATAATATGTAGTAGTTGGACTATGTGGTTAGCTACTGGTGACTTTAGATGATGTTGAAATTAATTTTCTGTTTTTTCAATGAGTTTGGTAGGGGCTCAATCAAGGCACATTATAACTCAAAATCAGAGCTAAAGTTTGGGCTCTACTGAAAACCACATCAGGGAGTCTCCAAGGTAAACGAAACAACATTGATCAATATCAAGGTCCAGGTGAGAGTAATTTTGTTTATTGAACATTTGTTTCAGGATTAGATGACTTGAATTTCTAATTCTCACACTCCTCTCTTCTCTCCCTACCCTGAACAAAACTTTCAGATTCCAGATTCCATTTAATTGAAAAGCCAATTCATTCAATATACTTTGTTCAAAATACACATTTAGTAGTAAGATTATGTTACCCCACATTATACTGCCAGTTACCTCTTAGTGCTCTGGCTATGTACATATAATCCAGACTGATACAGGCCTGCTGTTCAGTGAAGCCAGTGTGGCACATGGAGTTAGTTACCGGATGCCCTTATAGCCTCAGATACACCTCATTACCACTTTGGGAAGATGACTGGACAGATATGACTCTATGTGTGTCTATTTAAATTGATACAGACATAAACAAAATATTTGGTATGTTATCCTGCAGGCCTGTGTTGTATGCCAGAAATGCCCCTGTTGCCTGCAGTGTTTATATAAGATCAATCCACACATCACCATCAACACGAGTCAGGGCACCAAGTAGTACACTATCAACCCAAACATCACCATCAACAGGACAAACAAGCCTCTATGTATGCTTTAAATTATTATATTTTCTATTGCACTGACCTTAAATTCTATCAATAATGCACCAACTAAGTTGCAAGAAATGGGTAGAGATTTGGTACTGCAATTTGCATAGCCTTGGTACTCATCTCAACATTATTAGGCTACATGAATTATGTCTGCTCAAATGGATTAAGGAAGAGAGAAATTGTCAAATAGGTACTCACATGTTAAAAAAATGATAAATTGTCCAAACATAAATATTTCAATACATGTTAATTCATTCATTACAGACAATGGATAGGGCAATATCCCCCCACGATGCAAATATTTTTCATGGAACCTCAAAGGAGCCAAAGCTGAGGTTGCTGATCCATCAGCTGCTGTCTTAAATTAACACTGCAGGTAGAATGGGAATTTATTGCATACAACACAGTGCTGCGGGATAACATGCCAAATGTTTTGTTTATGTCTGGTGTTCAACCTTCCTAGGTTCTCCTGTCACCCTGCTCCTCCGCACACTCCACTGGCTTCCAGTCGAAGCTCGTATCATCTTCAAGACCCTGGTGCTTGCCTACGGAGCAGCAAGGGGAACTGCCCCTCCTTACCTTCAGGCTATGCTCAAACTCTACGTCCTAACCCAAGCACTCCATTCAGCCACCCCTGGTCTCTTAGCCCTCCCACCTCTAAGGGAAGGCAGCTCCCGCACAGCCCAGTCAAAGCTCTTCTAAGGCCTGGCACCCCAACAGTGGAACAAGCTTCCCCCTAAAGTTAGGACAGCGTTCCCTGCCCCTCTTTCGAAAACCTCTGAAACCCTACCTCTTTGAAAAAATCTTAAATAACTCTCACGTACCATCTAAACCGCTGTAAAATATATTTTTCATAACCAAAAATATTGTATTTCAGCTGTTTGAAGCTGGTGTACAAAACCGAAAGTAAAGATGCAAAAACTAAACTTAAGCACTGGAAGCAAATAAATAGCGCACATGGAACAGATCTATCACTTCTTAGACTTGCTTTCAATGAGATTT
This sequence comes from Hucho hucho, assembly GCA_003317085.1. NCBI lineage: Eukaryota > Metazoa > Chordata > Actinopteri > Salmoniformes > Salmonidae > Hucho > Hucho hucho. The sequence goes on along the minus strand of QNTS01000135.1, from coordinate 1,234,391 downwards.
ACAGATCTATAACTCACATTTCTATGTGAATTTGGTTGGGTCGCCCAAAAAGTTACATATTGCAGCTTTAAATGTTGTATATATCTGTCTTTTGACTACAAAAAATGTAAACCGTGACCTACAGTATTTGTAGTTTCCCTGACCTTCTCTAATGCAGAATGTTGTTGGTAATGAATACTGCTATATAACTTCTGCTTTGTAACTCCAGTCCGCAGCCAACGTGTTCTTAGGGCAAGTTGTATTATGCTGTAAGTAAATCTCGGACACTTCTACTTTAGGTTACATTATGAATGGAATAGCGGTCATACAATGTCATATGAATTATAGGAAGAACAGTACCAGTCAAAAGTTTGGACACACCTACTAATTTTTCTTTATTTTTACTATTTTCTATAATGTAGAATAATAGTGAAAACATACAAGAAACTGTTAAACAAATAGAACTGTATTTTGTATTTGAGATTCTTCAAAGTAGCCACCCTTTGCCTTGATGACAGCTTTGCACACTCTTGGCATTCTCTCGACCATCTTCACCTGGAATGCTTTTCCAACAGTCTTGAAGGAGTTCCCACATATGCTGAGCACTTGTTGGCTGCTTTTCCTTCACTCTGCAGTCCAACTCATCCCAAACCATCTCAATTAGGTTGAGGTCGGGTGATTGTGGAGGCCAGGTCATCTGATGCAGCACTCCATCACTCTCTTTCTTGGTCAAATAGCCCTTACACAGCCTGTAGGCGTGTTGGGTCATTGTCCTGTTGAAAAACAAGCGATAGTTCCACTAAGAGCAAAACAGATGGGATGGTGTATCGCTGCAGAATGCTGTGGTAGCCATGCTGGTTAAGTGTGCCTTGAATTCTTAATAAATCACCAACAGTGTCACCAGCAAAGCACCATCACACCTCCTCCTCCATGCTTCGCGGTGGGAACCACACATGCGGAGATCATCTGTTCACCTACTCTACGTCTCACAAAGACATGGCGGTTGGAACTAACAAATTTGGACTCATCAGACCAAAGGACAGATTTCCACCGGTCGAATGTCCATTGCTCGTGTTTCTTTTCCCAAGCAAGTCTCTTCTTATTATTGGTGTTCTTTAGTAGTGGTTTCTTTGCAGCAATTCGACCATGAAGGCCTGATTCACGCAGTCTCCTCTGAACAGTTGATGTTGAGATGTGTCTGTTACTTGAACTCTGTGAAGCATTTTTTGGGGCTGCAATTTCTGGGGCTGGTAACTTTATACACCAGAAGTTAAAGGGTATCTGTAGGACGAATGTACAGTGGAAGTCAGAAGTTTACATACACTTAGGTTGGAGTCATTAAAACCCGTTTTCAACCACTCCACAAATTTCTTGTTAACAAACTATAGTTTTGGTAAGTTGGTTAGGACATCTACTTTGTGCATGACAAGGGTAATTCTTCCAACAATTGTTTACAGAGCAGATTATTTCACTTAAAATTCACTGCATCACAATTCCAGTGGGTCAGAAGTTTACATACACTAAGTTAACTGTGCCTTTAAACAGCTTGGAAAATTCCAGAAAATGATGTCATGGCTTTAGAAGCTTCTGATAGGCTAATTGACATCATTTGAGTCAATTGGAGTTGTACCTGTGGATGTATTTCAAGGCCTACCTTCAAACTCAGTGCCTCTTTGCTTGACATCATGGGAAAATCAAAATAAATCAGCCAAGACCTCAGAAAAACAATTTAGGCCTCCAAAAGTCTGGTTCATCCTTGGGAGCAATTCCCAAATGCCTGCAGGTACCACGTTCATCTGTACAAACAATAGTACTCAAGTATAAACACCATGGGACCACGCAGCCGTCATACCGCTCAGGAAGGAGACGCGTTCTGTCTCCTAGAAATTAATGTACTTTGGTGCGAAAAGTACAAATCAATCCCAGAACAACAGCAAAGGACCTTGTGAAGATGCTGGAGGAAACAGGTACAAAAGTATCTATATCCACAGTAAAACGAGTCCTATATTGACATAACCTGAAAGGCCACTCAGCAAGGAAGAAGCCACTGCTCCAAAACCGCCATAAAAAAGCCAGACTACAGTTTGCAACTGCACATGGGGACAAAGATCGTACTTTTTGGAGATATGTCCTCTGGTCTGATGAAACAAATATAGAACTGTTTGGCCATAATGACCATCGTTATGTTTGGAGGAAAAAGGGGGAGGCTTGCAAACCGAAGAACACCATCCCAACCGTGAAGCGCGGGGGTGGCAGCATCATGTTGTGGGGGTGCTTTGCTGTAGGAGGGACTGGTGCACTTCACAAAATAGATGGCATCATGAGACTGGAAAATTATGTGGATATATTGAAGCAACATCTCAAGACACCAGTCAGGAAGTTTAAGCTTGGTCGCAAATGGGTCTTCCAAATGAACAATGACCCCAAGCATACTTACAAAGTTGTGGCAAGATGGCTTAAGGACAACAAAGTCAAGGTATTGGAGTGGCCATCACAAAGCCCTGACCTCAATCCTATAGAACATTTGTGGGCAGAACTGAAAAAGCTTGTGCGAGCAAGGAGGCCTACAAACCTGACTCAGTTACACCAGCTCTGTCAGGAGGAATGGGCCACAATTCACCCAACTTATTGTGGGAAGCTTGTGGAAGGCTACCCGAAACGTTTGACCCAAGTTAAACAATTTAAAGGCAATGCTACCAAATACTAATTGAGTGTATGTAAACTTCTGACCCATTGGGAATGTGATGAAAGAAATAAAAGCTGAAATAAATAATTCTCACTACTATTATTCTGACATTTCACATTCTTAAAATAAAGTGGTGATCCTAATTGACCTAAGACAGGGAATGTTTACTAGGATTAAATGTCAGGAACTGTGAAAAACTGAGTTTAAATGTATTTGGCTAAGGTGTATGTAAACTTCCGACTTCAACTGTATATGGTTGTGTCAGGAGGAGCCAATGGGCTTTGGGAGGTGCTGATTAGAGGAGAGTCAATCACATGATTGCGGTCACTGATAATGGTGGACAGCTGTGGATTAGTGAGGAAAGGGGTCGAGGTCAGGTCAAATTAAGGGAGAAGGAACAGTTTATTGCCCGCATCACTTAACGTCCTGCCTAGTAATAAAGATGTAATATTTAGAGGGAAGGAGGAGACTCCTCCCAAACTGGGGTATATATGCTACCACTGGTGGAAATAGGTTTTTGTCTTATGCAGCTGTATGACCCAATGGGTGAATAAACTTGGTTTAAGCTTTACCAATCGTCCGTGTGTTTTACTCGGTTCATTTAGAACCTAACACCATAATATGGAGTTGGTCTTTGAACAAATAGGGCTATCTTCTGTATACCACCCCTACCTTGTCACAACACAACTAGTTGGCTGAAACACATTAAGAAGGAAAGGAATTCCACAAATTACATTTTAACAAGGCAAACCTGTTAATTGAAATGCATTCCAGTTGAGTGTGCAAAGCTGTTATCAAGGCAAAGGGTGACTACTTTGAAGAATCTCAAATATAAAATATATTTTGTTTTGTTTAACACTTTTTTGGCTACTAGATAATTCCATATGTGTTATTTCATAGTTTTTATGTCTTCGCTATTATACTACATTGCAGAGAATAGTACATATAAAGAAAAACCCTGGAATGAGTATCTGTGTCCAAACCTTTGACTGGTACTGTGTATCATCATATGTCTTACCCAGTTGTACAGTACAATAGCATACAAATTGGATGACTTAACTTATTATACATCTTGGAGGATGTATAGTATCATACTTCTTTCTCTGGGACCAGTTTGCTTGTTTCCCAGTAACAACAAAGGAGATTTCATCTAACAACAAAAAATGGCAACCACGTTTTTTTTCTTTCAGGTTTTCCTCTAACCCTTCTAATGCAACATGTTGTTCGTGACAAACAATCAAATGCACGGGATTCTCTGCTGCCTCGTGCCAGATGTAATTTATCAAGGTGCCAGAGGGCGGGAAGGTGGAGGGAGGGTTTGGCGCTGGGTAGGGCAACAGCTGGCTCACACTGTGGACACACCTCTCTTTTGTCCCATATATACCTGTAGTGATACAGCCTGTAGTTTCAGGGTCACAGCCACACTCAGGGCAGGTCAAAGAGCATCACTGTCTCAGTACTTACTCAGCCACCACCATGGGGAATTGCAGCCAGGGATGCAAAGACTACTTCTCTCGGCAAAAGAACACCAACATCCGTCTTACACTGCCGGTAGTCTGCTTCGTCTGGCAGATCGCCATGATCATCCTCTTCGGAGTCTTCATCCGCTACGACGAGGAGTCGGACGCACACTGGGTAGAGACCAAGGCCCATGACAACATCACCAGTGACATAGAGAATGACTTCTACTTCAGATACCCCAGTAAGTACATTCCTAATCACTGGATGGCCAGGTGCGTCCTTTAGGTTGACAATATACAGTAAATGTATGATTCATGATTTCATCGTCATTGAAATGATAAAGAATCAGGTTATTAATAAGAGGCATGCTTGCTGTTTGATCAGATGATAACCTTTGATCTCTAGGATGTTTGACATTTTCCCCTGTGAAATCCCCTGGACAACAATCTCAGTCTCAGTTATTTTGAAAGCATCTATTCATTAATGGACTAATGCAGTGGCAGTCCAAATTTGCCTCTAACTTGGGTTAAACTACGTATCCTCTTTACCAAAGGTTGGTCAGTGGTTATTTCCAATTTGCCTGATTCTAGCTTGGTTTATACCAACTTCTGATGGTGCATCTTTGCTGATAGCCAGGCTGAATGAGTGACAAGTTAAGTCTACTCGTGATGTTATGTGGCATCTGTTTCCTCTTATAATATGATGTGTTTTGATTTGTCAGGGATTATATCCTACCTGTAGCTCTGGCGTGTAATCTGATAGGGTGTGTATCCTAAACCTGCTAATCTGATGATGACATCTCCAGTTGAACGAGTTGTCGAGTTAACAGCTTTAAAACTTTGACCAAATGGTACAGAACATCAGGACTGATTTTTATCAAATGCAACTACTGAGAGCCCCTTGCATTGGATGCAATAACATGTTGCATTAACTATTAGGATCTATTTCACACTCTCATCTCTCTCTTCCTCCATCTCTCTCTTTATCTCTCTCTTTCTCTATCGCTCTCTTTCTCCTTCTAACCCTTCTCTCTCCAGGCTTCCAGGATGTCCATGTGATGATCTTTGTGGGTTTCGGGTTCCTCATGACTTTCTTGAAGAGGTACAGCTTCGGCGCGGTCGGCTTCAACTTCCTCATTGCCTCCTTCGGCCTGCAGTGGGCTCTGCTCATGCAAGGCTGGTTCCACTCTCTAGATCCCCAGACAGGAAAGATCTTCATCGGTATTGAAAGGTATGCAACCGCACTGACGTGCATCTATGAGGCTGCAATTTGTTCAGTAATTAGAGTGAGAACTGATGAGGTATGCACACACATAGGAGAGGGGAGGAGGCTTAATCAGTGAGTTGCTACTCATACTGAGACAATGGCAGAATGGTTATAGGAGCAATAGACTGTACCATAGACTCTCTTAGGGTTAAGCAAGCTGTCACCATGAGTTAAGCAATGGTGGGTTAAACCAGGTATGGGCAACTGGCGCCCGCGGGCATCATATTATTATTATATTTATTTTAATGGGGGGGGACTCAGTCGGGGTCTCAACTTACTACTGAAAGTTAGAATAATAGAATAAACTAAGTGCAATTTAAAAATGTGGTTGTGCATCAGCAGTCACTCAATTACCCATGTCAGCTAAATTTTTTAGATTGGTGAGTTAGTCTAGCAGCCAGCTATCTGGCATGACCGTATTACCGACCGGTGTGGGGCCCATCGATGCAAATCTTTGCCTCCACCCCATGTCAAAATGTGTAGAATTGCTGCAAACTTGCTTCAGAACAGCAACATTTTCTCTACGTCCCATGCCAAAATGTGCGGTATTGCAGAAAATTAACTTTAAAATGTAAATGTTTTCTCTTCGCCCATCCCTGGGTTCAACTGATGGATGGGTTCTTGTTCTGAGAATCTCAATAATAAGAGGCGGGAAGGTTGTAACCATTTAGGTTGACTTCATCACAAATATCATTATCCTTGAGACTTATCTCCCGGGGTATTCATCTTGAAGGGCAGACTATCATTCCTCTCATAGCTGAGAGAAAGACCTGAAGGAGGATTACCTGAAGGAGGATTACTTACTGATCTAGTCATTCAGGTTTTACTACTGTATACATGACTGACTCTCTCACATGACTCTCCAGTAATAATCTGTCTCCACCCACCTGTGTCTTCTATCTGCAGTCTGATCAATGCTGACTTCTGTGTGGCGGGCTGTCTCATAGCCTATGGGGCAGTGCTGGGCAAAGTCAGCCCGGTCCAGCTGTTGGTTATGACCCTGTTTGGTGTCACTCTGTTCGCTGTGGAAGAGTACATCATTCTGAACCTACTTCATGTGAGTCCCATCAAGCACTCTTTGGGCATAAACTATTAAATTAAACACACTATATCAGCCATGGTTGGATTAATTTAATTCACCCTATAACCCTGATATAGTAACATATTTATGTAACCTCAATGGCCTGCAGCCACGTAATCACATGGTTTGGTACACCTGGTAACAAATGACTGTTTCTGTCCCCACAGGCTAGGGATGCCGGTGGCTCCATGGTTATTCACACCTTTGGAGGTTATTATGGTCTGTCCATCTCCCGGGTCCTTTACCGACCTAATTTACACCAGAGCAAGCGTATGCAGGGCTCTGTGTACCACTCCGATACTTTCGCCATGATCGGTGAGTTAGTTGTCCATTGCATAAACATATGAATGGTTCTGATTTGCTCTGTGTGGGTTTCACTCCCCCTGGTGATGGTGACCTATCTTTAGTTTGTAGATGTTTTCTGTCATGGCACTGTTCCTGTTCTAAAGTGTGTGTCATGATCGGGTGTGTTTGGTGTGTTTTAACTGTGTTTTCCCTTCTCCCTCCTCAGGCACACTGTTCCTGTGGATGTTCTGGCCCAGTTTCAACTCGGCCATTACTGACCATGGAGACGGTCAGCACAGGGCAGTCATCAACACCTACCTGGGCCTGGCCTCCACTGTCCTCACCACAGTGGCCATCTCAAGCCTCTCCCAGAAGACTGGCAAGCTCGACATGGTAAGGAACCATCACTGTGTGTATGTGTGTTTGAATGTGTAACATTCTCTGTAACTGTGTATTTGTGACACTAACTGACGACCTCTCAGTCTGCATAATCCTCCTCTGCGCTCATCTAGTTGACTGACAAGTTTGAGTGTCATGAGTGGTGCTCTCTCTTGCGTAACAGGTGCATATCCAGAATTCCACCCTGGCGGGGGGTGTAGCCTTGGGGACAGCGGCTGAGTTTATGATCTCTCCCTACGGCGCTCTGATCGTGGGCTTCTTCTGCGGCATCATCTCTACCATGGGCTACATCTTCATTTCTGTGAGTCTCACCCCTGGCCACTCACAGCTTGAAGCTACAATGTCTTGTTTTGTAGGCTTAGTAGGTTATGTCCAAAGAAAGGCATGACAACTCTTACAACTCTTATTTACTTCTTATGAATGATATCTGCATTGTGTCCCGCCACCCGCCACCCACCACCCGCCAACCCCTCTTTTACGCTACTGCTACTCTCTCTTTATCATATATGCATAGTCACTTTAACCTTATCTACATGTACATACTACCTCAATCAGCCCGACTAACCGGTGCCTGTATATAGCCTCGCTACTGTTATTTTTCTTTTATTTCTTTACCCACCTATTGTTCACCTAATACCTTTTTTGCACTGTTGTTTAGAGCCTGTAAGTAAGCATTTCACTGTAAGGTATACACCTGTTGTATTCGATGCACGTGACAAATAAACTTTGATTTGATTTGATGTTAGGCCACACTCAAAAAATAAGGTATAGCACTCTAAATGGATGCCTAATCTTTTGGGGGGCTGTTTATGTGTGTGTTAAACCTTTCCCCGTCTCCTCCCAGCCCTTCTTGGAGAAGACACTGAAGATTCAGGACACGTGTGGAATACACAACCTGCACGCCATGCCTGGGGTGATTGGCGGTATAGTTGGAGCCATCACTGCTGCAGCTGCCAGCGAGTCAGTCTACGGAAAGCAGGGGTGAGTCAGGAGACTCGAGGGCCTAAAGCTACACAGCCAAACCACATGAACCTGAACATGGATCCTTGTTACCAGACAATCAGAACACATATTCCCCCACAACCTCTCATCAACCAATCATATCACACAGTTACTGTATGTCACAAGACATATCTTAAACGATTAATGTAATTTTACACCAAACAACTTATGTCAGTTACAGTTTAGGCTGTAGTCTAACAGTTAGTTGGAAATATACAGAGTCATTAGAAGACTCAACATAAAGCCTAAATATGGGACACAATCTGATTCTGTACATTGTTCTTTTCCGTCCAGGTTGATCAACACGTTTGACTTCACTGGAGACTTTAAGGACAGAACCGTGTTAACTCAGGGTGGATACCAGGCTGCTGGCATGTGTGTGTCCATCGTCTTCGGGGTTGTAGGCGGAGCTATAGTCGGTGAGTTTGGCCGCGACAGCCTAGAATCAGAGATAGAGAGGAGCCATGTGCATATAAAGGGTGACCTAGAGGTGACATGGGTGGTATAGGGGGTGACATACTTAAAGGAAAGGCACTGAAGTTAAACACTATCTCCCCTGTTCACAGGTTCCATCCTGAAGTTACCCATCTGGGGTGATCCTGCTGATCAGAACTGCTTCGATGATGAGGTGTATTGGGAGGTAAGGGAACCAGCCACTCACCACCTGCTGTTCACAATACAGCCACTAGGTTGTGCCATTGTCTTTAATTTAGTCTCACGTGACGAATTACAGACCAGCTTTGAGATCTACATTGAATTTTTATGACTAAATGGAGAGAGAGAAAATAATAGAAAAAAATATCAACTATAGTAGTCAATAAAACTATTGCATTACATTGATCACACCTATGATTTCTTCACAGCTCCCTGATGAAGAGGAGGAGCATCAGGGGAGCATCCCTCCCATTCTGGAGTACAACAACCACATGATCCACAAGCAGCAAGACCTGTAAGTCCATACAGCATGCTCTGTTTGACCATATCACAAAAATCGTTTGTGATTTGTTGAAGTTATAATCAAGGATTAGTTTTAAATACAGTACTTGTTTATAGATAATCCAATATTTTCTCAAACCATTGTGTTCTCTGTTGATTGTAATGACTAATCATTCCACATGAGAGAGCAGTGTAGGGGAAAATTTGTGGTTTGCTCTTATTCTAATAGATCTGAGTCCAACTTCTCTGTGGAACATTGTGAAAGCTAAGTACAGAGGTGTGAGGACACCACTACCCAAACACGTGCTGCTGGACCACGGAATTACCACGGAAATCCAACAGACAACCGCACTCCCCCTAAATGAAGACACATATACAAGGCACATTTAAAACATGCTTTATTGTGTCTTATGTTAAGGTCATTACATACATTTGAAGCCATTAGATACTGTAGGTGCCTCCACCCCTCCCCCCACCACCCACACCATTAGATCACATAGACACTTCCTGGATGGTTATGCACTGGCACGAAACACTGTGTCCTGAATTCTGGTAAAAAGCTGATCTATTGAAAGGACTTCAAAGATCTGCACTTCATCCACATTATGTGCGTCCAACTATAACCTACTACACAAAACGGCCTGAGCATTGGTATACTGTGTAATATATATATATATATATATATATATATATATATATATATATATATATATATATATATATAAAACAATCACACACTGTAAAATCACAACCACTGAATTGAATGAGGATGAGGAAAGGATTTTTTGTGAAATTACTTTGACCAATTCTCATTCTGTGGCCTTTGCATGTTGTACATTTTCTTCCCATTTTCTTTTCAGATACATTTTTATTTTAATACAGCTGGTGCATATGCAAAGAGGACAGTAGTTTACTTTTAGTTAAAAGTGAATATTTTGTCTATAGCGGTCTGAAAACCCCCAAAATGGTTTTGTTCTATTTTCACAATGCAGGAGTACCCTTTGAGTCCCCAATGTGTCATTTTCTTTGGTTAAATAATACTTTAAATCTTTATCCCAAACAAAGAGTCAGTGATGAGTTGTAGAAGTACATTTAAACTTTACTTGAACGTTTTTGGTAACATAATGTATTTAAACAGCTTTTAAAGCTACGTATATGCAAACACATTTTCATCACTATCTATATTGATTGAATGTATCCCCTGCCTTCTGAGATGCCCTATATGTCTTCCACCTCTTAATTATGTTTTTACTGTACTGTTGTCTGAGTGACAGAAGTTATTTAGATGTTTTATGTCAATCTTATTCTATACTTAAAATCATGTTTATTTAAATGTTGCTACTCATGTAACTTAATAAATAAAATGTGATGTTAGATATACTGTGTTTGCCTCTTCTCCTTGATAGCTCCACAGTCATGCAAGATGGATGTTAGGATCTGTATATCTGATGTCCTGCTCAGTGTGAATGAGAAGATACTGTACATAAGATGTACATACAGACCAGCATGATCAACATGTACTGTAACAGGTGGGACCTTTTGAATGTCCACCAGTATGGTGAAGTAATAAAGGGCAAAATTCAATGACCTGCTATCCCTTTAAAAGGCAACTGCAGTCAGCAATTTCGGAGAGGGGAAACGCTTTCACTGCACACAAAATAACTTTTTCGCAGCATGTTAGGAAAATTAGCGTAGCACGTTAGGAGACTGAGGTTAAGGTTAAGAAAAAGGATTTGGCTCAGAAGTAGCAAAAATGAAACTGCTACGAAAATCATATTGTATAGAAGTGCCGTGAAAAGTGTCCCCTTTTTGGAGAGACTACTACTATGGGTCCTACACCATGTGACCATGTCTGTTTGAGGATGATGAATTGTTTGATGATTGTTTGAAAGTCATGGTAAGTCTATTTCAAATCATTAATATTATTGAAATTGTTTTGAATATATGAATCATGTAAATGTTATTGACTGTAGGTGTAACAAGATGCTTTGGGACAGACTACAGCTAAGGAGAGTTTGAAAGGAGTTTTATGTAAGTTGCCTCTGAAATTGATCTAATGTCTGTATATTTGCAAGTATAAATGTGACTAACTGGCATTTTCATGTATCTTCTAGAGGCTTAATACAGCAGCAGTATTTTAACTTTGATAAACAGTTTCTTCGTCGAACTCAAAAGAAGGCCAGTTTTATTGCTTCTTTAATCAGTACACCAGTTTTCAGCTGTGCTAACATAATTGAAAAAGGGTTTTCTAACGATCAATTAGCCTTTAAAAATTATTAACTTGGATTAGCTAACACAACGTGCCATTGGAACACAGGAGTGATGGTTGCTGATAATGGGCCTCTGTACGCCTACGTAGATATTCCTCTAAAAATCAGCCGTTTCCAGCTACAATAATAATTTACAACATTAACCATATCTACACTGTATTTCTGATCAATTTGATGTTATTTTAATGGACAAAAAAAAAAGATTTTCTTTCAAAAACAAGGACATTTGTAAGTGACCCCAAACTTTTGAACGGTAGTGTATATATATAAACTCAGCAAAAAAAGAAATGTCCCTTTTTCAGGACCCTGTCTTTCAAAGAAATTTCGTAAAACTCCAAATAACTTAACAGATCTTCATTGTAAAGGGTTTAAACTCTGTTTCCCATGGTTGTTCAATGAACCATAAACAACTAATGAACATGCACCTGTGGAACGGTCGTTAAGACACTAACAACTTACAGATGGTAGGCAAATAAGGTCACAGTTATGAAAACCTATGACACTAAATAGGCCTTTCTACTGACTCTGAAAAACACCAAAAGAAAGATGCACAGGGTCCCTGCTCATCTGCATGAACGTGCCTTAGGCATGCTGCAAGGAGGCATGAGGACTGCAGATGTGGCCAGGGCAATAAATTGCAATGTCCGTACTGTGAGACGCCTAAGACAACGCTACAGGGAGACAAGACGAACAGCTGATCGTCCTCGCAGTGGCAGACCACGTGCAACAACACCTGCATAGGATCGGTACATCCAAACATCACACCTGCGGGACAGGTACAGGATGGCAACAACAACTGCCCGAGTTACACCAGGAACGCACAATCCCTCCATCAGTGCTCAGACTGTCCTCAATAGGCAGAGAGAGGCTGGACTGAGGGCTTGTAGGCCTGTTGTAAGGCAGTTCCTCATCAGACATCACCGGCAACAACGTCGCCTATGGGCACAAACCCACCATCGCTGGACCAGACAGGACTGGCATAAAGTGCTCTTCACTGACGAGTCGTGGTTTTGTCTCACCAGGGGTGATGGTCGGCTTCGCGTTTATCGTCGAAGGAATGAGCGTTACACCGAGGCCTGTACTCTGGAGCGGGATCGATTTGGAGGTGGAGGGTCCGTCATGGTCTGGGGGGTGTGTCACAGCATCATCGGACTGAGCTTGTTGTCATTGCAGGCAATCTCAACGCTGTGTGTTACAGGTAAGACATCCTCTTCCCTCATGTGGTACCCTTCCTGCAGGCTCATCCTGACATGACCCTCCAGCATGACAATGCCACCAGCCATACTGCTCGTTCTGTGTGTGATTTCCTGCAAGACAGGAATGTCAGCGTTCTGCCATGGCCAGCAAAGAGCCCGGATCTCAATCCCATTGAGCACGTCTGGGACCTGTTGGATCGGAGGGTGAGGGCTAGGGCCATTCCCCCCAGAAATGTCCGGGAACTTGCAGGTGCCTTGGTGGAAGAGTGGGGTAACATCTCACAGCAAGAACTGGCAAATCTGGTGCAGTCCATGAGGAGATGTACTGCAGTACTTAATGCAGCTGGTGGCCACACCAGATACTGACTGTTAGTTTTGATTTTGACCCCCCCTTTGTTCAGGGACACATTATTCCATTTCTGTTAGTCACATATCTGTGGAACTTGTTCAGTTTATTTATGTCTGTTGTTGAATCTTGTTATGTTCATACAAATATTTACGCATGTTAAGTTTGCTGAAAATAAACTCAGTTGACAGTGAGAGGACGTTTCTTTTTTTGCTGAGTTTTTATACACACATACATATATAAATAAAAGCTGGACGAAACCCAAAGTGCAAAATAATAATAAAGTACTCTATAGTAGGAGAGATTCCTCTCAGGAAAACAAGCAACATTTACAATGACCAACAAATGACAGAGGGAGTATATATATACAGTGACAGAGCGGGGATTGGAACCAGGTGTGTGTAATGATGATGAGACAAGTCCGGGGTTGATGAGTGAAGGGCGAACCTTGCCAGCAGCAGGTTCGGCAGCAGCTAGAAGGCTGGCGACGCCAAACGCCTGAGCTGGACGGTAGGGGGAGCCAAAGCGAAGGCTGGTGTGACAGAGCATACCTACCAGGAATCAGCTTTGGACCTTTATTGTGTGATGCTATTGCTCCCATAGCTTTCATAAAGCTTTTGTAATGTATGTAGGGTGCTCTGTCCTGTCTACACTAAGTCAGATCTTAGACCAGCACCTTTGACCTCACCCTGTGTTCAAATCTGAGCTAGTAAAAAAAAGAACCTGCTCCAGTGCCTTGAGCCACAGCCAATCAGAGGAATGTAGCAGGGTTCTCTGTCCTGTCTCACGAAGCACAACCCAATGTCAATGTGACCTAGCCTGGCCACTTCCTCCGGTCAAAGTTGGGAGTTAGAGGGCTTAGAGAGGTCAATCCAGGGGCCTAAGGGGCTGTATTACTTAACCAAAGACACTTGTTTAGCCTTATAGGGCAACATGTTAGAGGTTAAAGGTTGGATCAATCTCTGTCACACTCTGTGAAGTGAAGAGCACCCCTCTCACTAACTGTCAGAGGCCTGGTGTTGGCCCTACCATCTGTTACTCTCAGTCCCTCCCCTCATCTCTCGCCCTGTGTTTTCTGTGAACATGTATTATTTTAATGTATTGTTGTGTATTTCAATGTTTATATGGATGTGTAGTTTAATGTGTATATTGTATTTTGATGTTTATTGTTGTGCTAAACAGGGCACATCTGGAAAAGAGACCTTGGTCTCAGCATTGACTCCCTGTCAAAATAAAGGTTAAATATGCCACTGATGTGGAATATGTCCTTTGTCTTCTGTCAGAGACTCTCTACGGTATGTTCATCATAGGTCTGACAGACATGATTCACCATCATTGTACCAAGTACTCCTGAATAACTCTTACTTTCACTCTCACATACCCATACGCAATTCTATTTCAAGAGTATCTGCATCAGGTCAAAGAGGGGGGTTATTAGTAGGACCATGAACACAGACAGAAAGCAAACCATGTCATTGCTCGCTGAGCATATGTGAGGTTGTGGTGGGTTAAGGAGAGGGTCTGAGCTGGCCTGATAGAGGTCTGTGGCCTGTCCATTTTGGTCATACCAGACTGGTCACCCTCAGGGCCAACCTTTCCAATCCCAGTATTCTCATGGTAATGAGGCCTAACAGAGATCCCGGCCGCTGGACAGACCAGTCAATAGGGTTATTTCCTGATCCATCACCATGGCGTTTAATGAACTCTAAACACTCAGTGTGGACACTAGCTTTGTGCCTGCCTGACAAACCAGCTGGTTTTATGAGTGAAGAGGTCACAATAAATTATGATGTATATATTTAAGCTTAATTATGAGGTTACATCTCTTAACTATCAGTTTGAACACAATAGTTTTCTGAATATTTTACAAGGGACCCTTTATTCACAATAGAAATGGTCTTCTACAGGAATGAGTGGCAAAATATACTGTATATATCTGCATTTGGAAAGAATTGGACAGCTTCCTCATAATGAATCTACTCTGGAGTAAGTTCAGTGAGCGTATGTCCCTAGGTTTGGCCCCTGAGTCCTGAAGTGGCTTTATGAGGAATTCCTCACTTCTAATCCTGATGGGAGGAAAGTCAACCAGGGGAACCCTGACACTAAGGCAGTGTGCAGCAACTCCAGCCCAGGTTTAGGGGATTACATGGGATAAATTAGATGGACAGCAGGGGAGAGCAGGGAGGGTGGAGAAGCGATTTCCCTGATTCACAAAGCTTTCCCATGTGGAAAAGGGAGGAGGGAGGAGGGATTGGAGCTTCAAACTGAGTGAGAGAGAACGCTAGACAGAAGAGGTAAAGAATGAGAATGAGGGGGAGAAAGTGAGAGGGAAATGGCTTTAAATATCTTCTTCTGGCTAATCAAACAAGGCTGTGGGAGTTTGAGGGGCCGACAGAGGGGGATGAAGGCGGGATGCAGAAGGCAGGAGGAGGAGGAGGCAGTGGGACTGTAACAGAGATGTCCCTGTTAATCCTGTGTTTGAAGAGTGCAGGCGGACAAGCAGGTGGGCAGACCCTCCTATAGTCCCCCCTGAAAGGACCCGGGGTGCTGGAGGAGAGTGGAGGGAGCTCCTCTCCTGGATCACATGACCCTGGGAGTGTGTGTGAAACCACTCTGCCCACCATTGTCCCCCCTGGGGCCAGCCCCATGTGAAAGGCTGCAGAAAGCCTGTAATCAGATTAAAGGTTGCTAGGAAGAGGGGGGCCAGATTTTTGGGGAACGTGAAGGGGGGGTGGTCGCTCTCTAATCAATACCTGCCATTGAAGTGCAGGAGAGGGGCTAAATAACGCAGCGGGTGGGCGTGGGGTACTGGGCCGCGGGGACAAATTGGCCTGTTGTTGGAGGGGGGATAACGGCTGGGCTGGGAGGAGTGGCACTATCAGTAAGCTTGGAGTGTGGTAGAATGGGTGGGTGGGAAAGGGGGGACCGGGAGAACTCAAAAGGTGGCTGCCCTCTCCCCTCCCACCCTGGTAATTATATCACTTTTGTGAGCTGATTGGAGCAGGCTGCAGGGTCCATCTGGGCTGATAGATCTCTATTCTCAGACTCACACTGGTCTCACCAACCCACCACTCAATGAACTATCAGGGGCTCCTCTGCTCTTAATGGGACTCATCATCATCAGGCTTCCTGAGAGGTCTGTCCCTGTCAGTCAGCCATCACACAACACCACAGCTCACTAATGACAGACAATATGCTTCTCTCTGCTTCCCTCCAGGTCCCAGGTGGAGCATTAATGGAGAAAGAACTTCAACTAGTCGCACCATTTCATTTGAACACTGAGGCTGTGGATGGTCTTTTGTGCTTAGGTGTTTGAATGGATGTGATGTGGAAGGAATGAATGTGAAAGAGGTTTCTGGTTGGGAAGGACACCCTCTTGAAACATTCTGGAAAGTGAGAAGCATCAGGGGTGGAATATTACATAAAGGAAACTTCTCATCTCTGTGTTTCCACACACTGAACTAGGCCTATTGCCATATTTTTTTATTTAACATTTATTTAACCAGGTAAGTAAATTAAGAACAAATTCTTATTTACAATGACGGCCTGGCAAGAGGCAAAAGGCCTCCTGTGAGGACGGGGGATAAAAAAAGTAAGTAAGACAAAACGGACAACACAGACAGAAGACACTGGCAACAGCACAAACACACCAGCAAACAAACAGTGGATGTGTGTGTGGTGTTTGTGAAGTAAAACAACATGCTTCCTTACGTAAGGAAACGCAAACTAGTGACATCAGGTGACAATTAGAAACAACTACTACCAGATCCTGAAGCTTTAGGTTGGCTTGGAGAGAATTCCAAGACCAGGGGACTGAGTAATGAAAGGACTTTTTCCATGCTCGGTTAAAATTTTTAGGACTGTTAGCATAAAACAACATTGAGATTTGAGCTTCTTTTCATTTCAAGCTAGAAGAGAGGATAGATAAAATGGCAGTTTTCCTAAAAGGGCCTTCTAAATAAGAATGCACCAGTGTTTGAGCCTGAGTGTTGCTAGGGATGTTCACCCCACAACACAGTAGAGATCACATGGTTGAGTTAGACGTAACTGATGACAAAACGAAGGGCCCCACATGAAAAAATAATACAGTTTACTATAGAATGCTACAGTACTTAATATAGAATTCTGTAGTAAACTGTAGTATACTGTAGAATACTATACTACACAATATAGTAAAGCTCAATCATGTGTATACTTACTATAGAATGTTGGAGTATACTGTAGAGTAAATAGTATAATAGTAAATACTGCATTATACAACAGACTGCAAAAAAACTACATTAAATTATACAGTAAATATTTGTGTGCACAACAAGATTCAACAACTGAGACATAAACTGAACAAGTTCCACAGACATGTGACTAACAGAAATGGAATAATGTGTCCCTGAACAAAGGGAGGGTCAACATCTAAAGTAACAGTCAGTATCTGGCGTGGCCACCAGCTGCATTAAGTACTGCAGTGCATCTCCTCCTCATGGACTGCACCAGATTTGCCAATTCTTGCTGTGAGATGTTACCCCACTCTTCCACCAAGGCACCTGCAAGTTCCCGGACATTTCTGGGGGGAATGGCCCTAGCCCTCACCCTCCGATCCAACAGGTCCCAGACGTGCTCAATGGGATTGAGATCCGGGCTCTTTGCTGGCCATGGCAGAACGCTGACATTCCTGTCTTGCAGGAAATCACACACAGAACGAGCAGTATGGCTGGTGGCATTGTCATGCTGGAGGGTCATGTCAGGATGAGCCTGCAGGAAGGGTACCACATGAGGGAAGAGGATGTCTTACCTGTAACGCACAGCGTTGAGATTGCCTGCAATGACAAGAAGCTCAGTCCGATGATGCTGTGACACACCACCCCAGACCATGACGGACCCTCCACCTCCAAATCAATCCCGCTCCAGAGTACAGGCCTCGGTGTAACGCTCATTCCTTCGACAATAAATGCGAATCCGACCATCACCCCTGGTGAGACAAAACTGCGACTCGTCAGTGAAGAGCACTTTATGCCAGTCCTGTCTGGTCCAGCGACAGTGGGTTTGTGCCCATAGGCGACGTTGTTGCCGGTGATGTCTGGTGAGGACCTGCCTTACAACAGGCCTACAAGCCCTCAGTCCAGCCTCTCTCTGCCTATTGAGGACAGTCTGAGCACTGATGGAGGGATTGTGCGTTCCTGGTGTAACTCGGGCAGTTGTTGTTGCCATCCTGTACCTGTCCCGCAGGTGTGATGTTTAGATGTACCGATCCTATGCAGGTGTTGTTGCACGTGGTCTGCCACTGTGAGGACGATCAGCTGTCCGTCCTGTCTCCCTGTAGCACTGTCTTAGGCGTCTCACAGTACGGACATTGCAATTTATTGCCCTGGCCACATCTGCAGTACTCATGCCTCCTTGCAGCATGCCTAAGGTACGTTCACGCAGATGAGCAGGGACCCTGTGCATCTTTCTTTTGGTGTTTTTCAGAGTCAGTAGAAAGGCCTCTTCAGTGTCCTAAGTTTTCATAACTGTGACCTTAATTGCCTACTGTCTGTAAGCTGTTAGTGTCTGAATGACCGTTCCACAGGTGCATGTTCATGAAATGTTTATGGTTCATTGAACAAGCATGTTAAACAGTGTTTAAACCCTTTACAATGAAGATCTGTGAAGTTATTTGGATTTTTACTAATTATCTTTGAAAGACAGGGTCCTGAAAAAGGGACTTGAGTTTATATACTACAATATTAATTATTTGCATATACCCTGCCCATTCCCCTCCCCACATCCCAATTTGTGCCACCCATAAGTGAGAAAACTACATGCCAAGTATAGACCATATATTGTGTTCCCTTCAGGTTATCCTCTACAGGATTGATGTCCTGACCTCGGGACAGTTGAGCTAACGTATGCTAATGTGATTAGCATGAGGTTGTAAGTAACAACAACATTTCCCAGGACATAGACATATCTGATAAGGGCAGAAAGCTTAAATTCTTGATCATGTAACTGCACCTTAAATTTACATTAGCTATTACAGTGAAATAATACCATGCTATTGTTTGAGGAGAGTGCACAATTATGAACTTGAAAATGTTTGAATTAACCAATTAGGCACATTTGGGTAGTCTTGATACAACATTTTGAATAAATATGCAATAGTTCATTGGATCAGTCTAAAACTTTGCACATACACTGCTGCCGTCTAGTGGCTAAAGTCTAAATTGAGCCTGGACTAAAATAATAAATGATGGCCTTTCTCTTGCATTTCAAAGATGACAGCACAAAAAAAAAAAAAAAAATGCATGTTTTTTCTTTTTATTAACTTTTACCAGATCTAATGTGTTATATTCTCCTACATTAATTTCACATTTTCACAAACTTCAAAGTGTTTCCTTTCAAATGCTATCAAGAATATGCATATCCTTGCTTCAGGTTCCTGAGCTACAGGCATTTAGATTTGGGTATGTCATTTTAGGTGAAAATTGAAAAAAAGGAGCGGATCCTTGAGAGCTTTTAATTAAAGAAAAGAGCAGAAGCTCTGAATTATCTGTTCAGACCTCTGACCGACCAACCAACCAACCAACACCACAGGTCAAAATTTGCTCTTTGAGGATTTTGTCCCACAGATTTTCTCAAGGACAAAGCCCCCACTTCTATCTCAAAGATAAAAAAAAAAACACTACAGTAAATACTACAGTATACTACAGTCTGCAAAACAGTACAGTAATTACTATAATATATTACTTTTTTTTACTACAGTATTTATACTATAGTAAACTGTGAATGGTACAATATACTACAGTCATGTCCGAAACACTACAGCAAATATTTCAATAAAGTCTGCAAAAACACTACAGTGAATACTATAGTATTCATACCATAGTTGTCATGCCCTGATCTGTTTCACCTGTCTTTGTGATTGTCTCCACCCACCTCCAGGTGTCACCCTTTTTCCCCATTAGTCCCTGGGTACTTATTCCGGTGTTCCCTGTTTGTCTGTTGCCAGTTCGTCTTGTCAAGTCAACCAGTGTGTTTTTCTGTGCTCCTGCCTTTTCTTATCTCTCTTTTGCTAGTCCTCCCGGTTTTGACCCTTGCCTTCCTTGACTCTGAACCTGCCTGCCTGACCATACTGCCTGCCCTGACCTCGAGCCTGCCTGCCACTCTGTACCTCCTGGACTCTGACCTTGTTTATGATCTTTTGCCTGTCCACGACCATTCTCTTGCCTGCCCCTTAGATTATTATAAATATCAGAGACTCAAACCATCTGCCTCCCATGTCTGCATCTGGGTCTCGGCCTTTGCCCTTGTAATAGTATACTATCGTATTTTTTTCATGTGGGGCTGCATGATATACAGAGTCAAGAGCCTTCAGTGTAGAGCTTGAGACTTACACATAAATAGGATCACCTTAGTCCAACACAGATTAAAAGTACAACAAATCAACTATTTTCTGGCGACAAAGGAACAACAAGCATCAAATCGTACAGATTTTGTTGAATGATGTTAAAAGCTGTTTGAGCTTTTTCAAAAGCCAAAGTCAAACGGCTGCCATTTGAATAGAGAACAGTGTCATCTGCATAAAAATGTACATCTGCTGTCTCAATATGTCTCCAAATGTTGTTGATCTAGATAATAAACAACAGGGGACCTAAAATTGATCCTTGAGGCATACTTGAGCACAGCTCAAGTAGTTCAGGTAGTTCACAAATCACTCCAGAGCATGAGTAATCCCAATACACTTCAAGCTCTACACCAAGACAGTATGGTCCATAGTGTCAAATGCCTTTGACAAGTCTATGAATGCAGATACACAATGCAGCTTCTTATCCAGGGCACAGTGAACATCAATCAGAACCTTCAAAGTTGCTGTGACAGTGCTGTGGCTAGACCTGAAACCTGATTGCATACCACTGAAAATATTGTTTTCCTGGAGGTAGGCCTTAAACTGCTTAATGACTAGGGATTCCAATACCTTTGTCAGAACAGACAATTTAGATATGGGCCGATACGTATTCAGTAGAGTGGGATCACCTCCTTTCTAAAGAGGTAGGACAAATGCTGATTTCCACAACTTGCGGATTTCATTACATTCTAGGGTGAGGCTAAAGATGTATGTTAAAGGAGGAGCAATGATGTCTGCAGCTAATTGTAGTAGGTGGGGGTCTAGGTAGCCTAGTGGTTAGAGTGTTGGACTTGTAACTGGAAGGTTGCAAGGACAAAATCCATGAGCTGACAAGGTAAAAATCTGTTCTGCCCCTGAACAAGGCAGTTAACCCACTCTGCCTAGGCCGTCATTGAAAATAAGAATTTGTTCTTAACTGACTCGCCTAGTTGAAAAAATGTAAAATCATCAGGGCCAGGTGATTTTTTTACATCAATTGCTTTCAGGGCTCTATGCACCTCTGAGACAGAGAAATACGAGAAGGAGAACCTGGAGAGGGAGTGCCTTGGAGAGGGAGAGGGAGTGTCAGGTAATATAGTCATATATCACTATTCTTTCCTGATCCACATTCTTTCATGACAGGTGACATAACTGGATGGGTGTTGATTTTATCTATCATGTTATTTCAGGTCACTGAGAAAAGGATACTGCTACCTGAGACTGTTGTAGTTGTAGATTGGTTCTTTTCCACTCTGTGAGAGAGGTAGATTCTAGAGACCATGTTTTTTTTGACAGAGTTGGATGCTTATGTCGATGGAGAACTGCCCTACAGTACCGCCAAGTTTCCTCTCCCATGAACCAATTGTCACCTCCCCACAGATAGAACACATTTCTTTGTATAACATTTGTTTTGCCATCTGACATTAGTCCATCTGTTGGGGTCAAAGGGGATGGTCTTGGGAGGGGATGACTCTGTAGAGGAGTCACTGAGGAGGGAGAACCAGAGAAACATAAATTCATAGATGGACTGGGCTTTGATCAGGACACAAAAGCAGCAGGATCAGTGATGGTGTGAAAGGGGTGGCGAGCGGGGCTGGATTAAAAGGATCCAATTAGTTGCTCCACCTGCATCAGGCCACCAATTAGAGTGGGAGTAGGCTGGTGGGGAAACGTCTCATAGTGCCTTCTAATCGAGAGGTGATCATTAGCCTTTTATAAATCAATAGCTTGGTTTGATTGGCAGGTAGACTCAGAGAGTGAATAGGAGATGGAAAGGGTATAATGCGAGTGAAGGCTCTGTGTAGCTGCTACAATGCTCATGATGGTGCTCATCATGAACCCAACAGTAAGTTGAAATGCATATAATATGTTGTGATTATTTCTGGCAGCATCTCTGGTATCTGAAATCCCTCCCTTGGCAATGCTGCTGGATAATTCACTACAAGTCAGAACTGTAAGTCTAGACCAGGGGTAGGCAACCCTGGTCGTTTTTGATTTAACCGACCTGGAAGACCAGGTGTGTTGAATTTAGTCAATCACTGAACTGATCAATTAGCTCTGTTGGTCTGGTGTGGTGACTAGTTGGAACAGAATCCTGCAGTACCTGTCACTCCAGGAACATCCCTGGCATAGACAGTGTAAACAAAGTTTTGTAGCTTGGTTCACTCGTTAGTTGGCATGTTGTCACATCGGTAGGATGACTCACCCCGCTAGGCTGTATTTTCTTACCATCACTCAGTTGTTTTATTGCACACCAGTGCTCTCGGAGCATAGACTAGAAATGTGACCATTCAGGACTTAAAGGTTAATTGAAAATGCAAGTAGAACATTACAGACATTCCTTTGTTTATTTAGTTTTCTAGTTACTAATAATTTTCTGGAATTGGAGGTGGAGAAATAGCTGGAGGACATATAGTCAAAGGGTAAAACAGAGAGACAATTTTATTTTAAATATTGTTAGACAGTATACTGATACTTTATCAATGGCAAACCATTGACTGTAAAATAAAGCTATTATATTTTTGGTCCTGAGAATAAGTTAAGATGTGATAGGGATTGAAAGATTGTATTCTAAAACAGAGCTGAAAATAAAGCTTCCGTAAAGCAGTTGTTGGAGCAGCCTGGGTGCTCATCCCCACGCCCAGGGCGGTGCCTCTGAGTAGGGCCCATGTCCTTTCTTGCGTCAGGGTGCTGCTGGAGGAATAGATTTACTGATAATGACAGGGTTTAGGCCCTGAATACAGGTCTACTGACCTGCCCCAGCCCTGATAGGGACTAATGGATCGGAATAAACTGATTGACAGCCTTCTATAAAGGCCCAGTGCAGTCAAATATGTGATTTTCCTCTGTTTTATATATATTTACACACTATGAGGTTGGAATTATACTGTGAAACTGTGAAAATTATTATTATTTTAGCGCTGTTTGAAAATAAATTTCAACCTGTTTTGGTGAGATGGAGTTTTGGCCTGCCAGGTGACATCACCAGGCGGTTTGAGTTAATAGACCAATAACAAAGAGAGTTCCAAACCTCTCTGCCAATAACAGCTAGTTTTCGGGTTAAATATCCCTCCCATTAGGCTCATCCAATTAAGCCCCTCACTCAGACCTCTCCCAGACAGTCCCAGCAAACCATCAAAAAAAAAGGAAGCACAAAGGAAGTGCTCAGGACAACTACACCTCTCCACAGCCCTTCTGTTCCACCATCTACACCTCTCCACGGCCCTTCTGTTCCACCATCTGGGGGTGTTGTTTGGATGTTTTTTAAGCCAACACTTTGAGAAGGGATTGACTTTTTGGTTTATTTGCCTAA
The DNA here is from genome assembly GCA_003317085.1 of Hucho hucho. NCBI lineage: Eukaryota > Metazoa > Chordata > Actinopteri > Salmoniformes > Salmonidae > Hucho > Hucho hucho. Next base: position 1,210,814 of record QNTS01000135.1, on the reverse strand, counting down.
ACGCCAGTCACATCGGCGAGCTCTCAAATTAATCTCTCTCCGGTAGCACACATCTGTCCCTTTAGGATTCAAGCAAGTTGCTCTCGAGTAACTTTTCCCATATTCCTATTCCTTCCTCATTCTACGTTCCCGCTCTTTTCCTTCATATGCAAAGGAGAGCCTGTGCTCCAACCCCCCTGCCCGTCAGCATCATTCTGAACCAGTGGCCTGCCGCTCACTGCAGTTGTTTTAGAGTCTCTGTCAGACCTCCACCGCAAAGAACAACCATTAGTCATGATCTTATCCTCCAAGTATCTGCCCCTTTCTTTTCTTCCTCTCCAAGTTTCTGCCTCTCTTTATTCTCTGTGTGGCAAGTGACAGAGAGAGGGAGGGGTCTCCTCTCCGAACCATCAGATGAACTTCACACTGGATAAATAAAGAGGCCCTTTCAGTCGGTCACAGAGAAGGCCCTCTCTCTACTGCAGGGCCCCGTTGCTAAGGTGCAAGGCCTTTTCATTGCTCAGCTCCTGTTGCTAGGGATTGCGCCTCTCTCTCACTTGAGGCTCGTTGTTAGGCAAGGCAAAGAGCTAGAGAGTGCACGCGGCCCAGTCTGGTTGTATTGTTCTGCCTGGCGAGACATCTCTGTCCAACGGGAGCCATGATTGACGCGTCCCTGCATGCCTCACGTTGGCCTGGTCCCTCTGAGGGACCCTGAGCCTGCTGGGTGGCGCACGCACACACACACACATAATCACACACACACTCACACAGTCTTGTGAATGAGTCGGGCTGATTGAAGGCAGGTCTGACTCCTCACGGCAGTGAAAGCACTCTACACATTCCTCCACACCCAGGGGAGGGACACAATAATTGTCGCTGGCCCCGATGGTCATCCATTCAGGCTCTGGACTCAGCCACTACTAAGCTATGTTTCGTAACTGCAGTTGAATTTGAGTCATCTTTTTGCAAGCGTGTTTGGTTTTCTATGAAGGATGTGTGATATAACTAAATTGAAGTAAATGGAGTCTTCAGTGCTATTTCCAATCCTATTTCCAAAACTATTATCCTGGTTCTCAGAACACACATTGTCCAATACAGCGCTGGTATGCCCTCACACAAACATTCCCATGCATGTAATTCAAGGAGCTGAGAGTGACATGTCGATGTGTGGTCAGACTGTCCCATGGTAACTGGTGGGGAGATGAAACAGAGAGGCCGAGTGGTTGCCCATTGTGTCCCTGTAGGGTTTGGCAGCCCAGAAGTGGCCCCAAGTGGCCCCATTTGCCACACATGCATATTTATGCCCACATGCAGATGTATGCAGATTGAGGGCTGTGGGAGGCTGTAGATGTGTCTGGTTCTGACTCTGCAGTGAGAGAGACAAGGGAGAAAGCAGGGGACTGACCTTGCTGTCACAGGGCTTCAACTGAGGATGGGAGGCTGAATACCCCTCTCTCTAGCCCTGTCTGGGTGAGACCACCCCAGGCATTGCCCCAGCCTAAGCCCCAGCCCCAACCACAGCCCCAGCTACAGAGCATAGTACATCACAGCAGCCACACAGACATACAGGGTTGGGAATCAGACAGGGGAGGTAAAGGCAACATTGTTCCCCTCACCCAGCCCCCAGAGGCCTTGTCTGGTCTGGGTCTGGATCCCCTTCCACGGAGCTCTCTACAGTATAGGCTAACTACTATGCCCACCGTGAGAGATGGGGCGGGCTGAGAGACCACAGCTACAATAGGAATCTAGACGCTGGGATCAGATGTCACCATAGGCTGCAGGTGCTGCTGTTGTGTGGCCTCCATTGATGATGCATATTTTATTATGATAGAATGCATGCATTGGAATAAACTCAGGAATTTTCATTGCTGGGAAGAACATTCCCCCACCCTCTCCTTGATTGTATTTGTATTCTGATTTGGAAAGGGTTTAAGTGCAGTACATGTAAGGTGAGAGAAGAGACACAAATGGAACGTAAACATAGCTCCTGTTTGGCTGTTGGTCTTGGTGTTAACATGGGGAAATGTACAAATCAACACCTCCAAGTTAAGTCACATTAGCTTTTTTTCCTCTTGTTTTGGGAAATCCTGAGTTGTTGTTTTTATTGACCTTCTGTGTGTATTGTCCTTCACTAAGCCCTTCCGCCATGGCCTCTTGCAGTGTTGTTTTGAGCTTAGGTGAATGACAGAGCTTCTTCGAAGGTGTCACCATGCATACTGTCAGACTGTCGATGGAAATGCTGTAAACGAACTGAAATTGTATTAGTATTTTACATTCCTGTTGTACTTACAGTACCAGTCAAAAGTTTGGACACACCAACTCATTTCAGGGTTTTTCTTTATTTTTACTATTTTCTACATGGTTGAATAATAGTGAAGACGTTAAAACTATTAACTAACACATATGGAATCATCTAGTAACCAAAAAATTGTTAAACAAATCAAAATATATTTTGTATTTGAGATTCCTCAAAGTAGCCACCCTTTGCCATGATGACAGCTTTGCACATTCTTGGCATTCTCTCAACCAGCTACACCTGGAATGCTTTTTAAATAGTCTTGAAGGAGTTCCCACACATGCTGAGCACTTGTTGGCTGCTTTTCCTTCACTCTGCAGTCCAACTCATCCCAAACCATCTCAATTGGATTGAGGTTGGGTGGTTGTGGAGGCCAGGTCATCTGATGCAGAACTCCATTACTCTCCTTCTTGGTCAAATAACTCTTACACAGCCTGGAGGTGTGTTGGGTCATTGTCCTGTTGAAAAACAAATGATAGTCCCACTAAGCACAAAGCAGATGGGATGGCATATCGCTGTGGAATGCTGTGGTAGCCATGCTGGTTAAGTGTGCCTTGAATTGTAAATAAATCACAGACAGTGCCACCAGAAAAGCACCCCCACACCATCACACCTCCTCCTCCATGCTTCACGGTGGGAACCACACATGCGGAGATCATCCGTCCACCTACTCTGCGTCTCACAAAGACACGGTGGTTGGAACCAAAAATCTCCAACTTGGACTCATCAGACCAAAGGAAAGATTTCCACCAGTCTAGAGTCCACTGCTTGTGTTTCTTGGCCCAATCAAGCCTCTTATTCTTACTGTTGTCCTTTAGTAGTGGTTTCCTTGCAGCAATTCAACCATTTGATGTTGAGATGTGTCTGTTACTTGAACTCTGTGAAGCATTTATTTGGGCTGCAATTTCTGAGGCTGGTAACTCTAATGAACTGATCCTCTGCAGCAGAGGTAACTCTGGGTCTTCCTTTCCTGTGGCAGTCCTCATGAGAGCCAGTTTCATCATAGCGCTTGATGGTTTTTGCGCCGGCACTTGAAGAAACTTTCGGTTTTAGAAATGTTCCGTATTGACTGACCTTCATGTCTTAAAGTAATGATGGACTGTCATTTCTCTTTGTTTATTTGATCTGTTCTTGCCATAATATGGACTTGGTCTTTTACCGAATAGGGCTATCTTCTGTATACCAACCCTGCCTTGTCACAACACAACTGATTGGCTGAAACGCATTAAGAAGGAAAGAAATTCCACAAATTAACTTTTAAGAAGGCACACCTGTTAATTGAAATGCATTCCAGGTGACTTCCTCATGGAGCTGGTTGAGAGAATTCCAAGAGTGTGCAAAGCTGTCATCAAGGCAAAGGGTGGCTACTTTGAAAAATCTCAAATATAATATTTGTTTAACCCTTTTTTGGTTACTACATGATTCCATATGTGTTATTTCATCGTTTTGATGTCTTCACTATTATTCTACAATGTAGAAAATAGTCAAAATAAAACAAAAACTTGAATGAGTTGGTGTGTCCAAACTTTTGACTGGTACTGTATAGGTTTTCAAAGTAGAAAATAATAGAAACAAACTTCAGGAGAAAACCTATAGTAAATCGCCCAGTCAGGTCCAGCACATTACTTTTATAACATGAAGCCAATGGTGTGCATACTTTACCCTTTCTACTTTGATGCATCACACTGTTCTGTGTGGCTGTGGTGAGAAGAGGCTGCTGCTACTGATGCACAGACAGGCAGACAGGGGGCAGCCGACTCATACAGCACAGGACAAGTGCAGTGGAGGAAGAGAGAGTCGGAGAGAGGGAAGGAAGGACAGACTCACAGTGAGGGAGGGAGTGAGAGAGCATGGGACAGGGAGGGAGGGGGTGTATTCTCTGGGGACGGCTGTGTGTTTGGGTGAAAGGCGACAGCGTGTGTATTGTTGGAGCCCCTGACTCGCCACCCTGGAGAGCCCCCTGTTCCCACGGTCCGCTCGGCAAACAAACGCATCCCACCCCCCCTCCCCATCTTCCCCCTTTCCAACCCTCGCACTCCGAGGTGATGTCATTAATTACCATCAAAATGAGTGTGACAGCAAGCGAGTGTGCATGCGTCTGCCAGTGTGTGTGTGTGTGTGGGGGGGGGGGGGGCAGGGGGATGGAGGGAATGAGAAAAAAGAGACCATTGTCTGCTCAAATAAAGAAATCTCCACTGAACCATTGTTAACAAGGAAGGCAGAAAAACTGACCAAAATACAGAGTTATGTGAGTGAGAGCTGAACTGTCACATCATGTCAGAGCCTCACAAAACCTGATCTCCACACTGACCTGCCTGACCACTGAGAGACATTGTGCCCCGTGACTGTGGTAGACTGTGTGTGTACTACTGATGTAACTCAGTTTTCCCTCCAATGTCTCGAAAGAGAGGGAGTGATTACATTTTTTTATGAACGGCCGTGTGTGTGTTTGTGCGTGTGAGTGTTTGTGCGTGACAGAGACAGAGACACAGTATTTGTGTGTGTGCTTGTATGCATTTGTTTCTTCATAATGTGTGTATTGGCGGGTGTATGAACACGGTCTGAACATACAGTAATAACACAGCTGCCTGGCCATTAGCCTCTTCCTCTGTGCTATGGTCTCTACTCATTACCATATGTACAGTATACACAGTAGGAGAGAAATGCTTTGTGAAAATGGATGGAGTATGTGTCCTGTTTCCCTTCCTTCAGAAAAACGTAACCTGTATTGGACATCTCTGGTAGCTTAAATGCTGCAGTGTTCTAGAATGTGTGCGACGTCACGTAACCCAAACCTTTGCGAGTTCTTTTAGTCACATTGTGTTGTTTAGCCAAGGAGGCCACGCTAAACAGGCTGCCCTCTCTCTTTGTGCCATTAGCAGGGGAACCGGATTATTGTTGATCAAATTTGCAGCCACATGAATGCATGGGAGTCGACCTCATCAAAGTCCGCACAGATAATTGCTACCATTTGATCTCCACTCTCTCTAAGGACATTCAGTGTTAATTAGGAGCTCTGATTGGGGCAGAATGAGGCGAGAAATGAGGGGAATGTTTGTGCTTTGTTGTCCAGCACAAAGCTCTCTTCTCTGGGTTTACCCTGCTCTGCTGTGCCGAGGTGGACGGAGGTCCTAGACCCTGAGTGGCTCCTTGTTTCCAGGACCAGGCCCGTCTCTGTCTCTGGGAGAGTGCTGCTCATCTGCCCCTCATCCTCCAAGCTCATCAAGGATTCCCAATGAGCTGAAACAATAAGCTGCATTGAGGGGAAGAGATGGACAAATGAAGACCCTTTCCTCTGATTGCTAGTGTTGGGGCCACAGGAAACATCTTCACAGACCCCTTGTTGTTAAACTCATCATGGCAGCCAAGCATGCTACCTTTGGATCCTTTGGATGGGAAGCCGGATATTTTAATTGGGTTTTGTGTGTTTTTGTGTGTGTATGTGCACGTGTGTGTGTGTTTGTGCATGTGTGTGTGCGCCAAAGAGAAGTAGCATAAATTAGCATGTGTATGTGTATGCCGACTTGCATTAAAGTATGTGTAATAATTAACACAACAAAAAAATCTAACATTAATATCACTTTTAAGTTCAAGATATGTAATATATCGGCATGGGACTGAGTCAATGGAAAATAATCAAATTTGTGGATAATTTTACCACTTACTAAATCGAGGTTTTGCCAATTATTCAGAACATGTCATGGAGATCAGAATGTTGAGTTGAAATTCTCTTTCCTACAACAGGGCCCATATCCACAAAGCATCTCAGAGTAGGAGTGCTGATCTGGAGTCATATCTTACTTCTCATAGTGTGAAAATAACTCTCAAGACACTTTCAACTAATGTTAAACCTCTTGCGATTACAGTTGTAATGGATAACATGTCTTCTTGACAGCTTATTCTCTTTGAAACATTTAATTGATATATATATATATATATAGTTAAAGTCAGAAGTTTACATACACCTTCAACTCAGTTTTTCACAATTCCTGACATTTCATCCTAGTAACAATTCCCTGTCTTAGGTCAGTTAGGATCACCACTTCATTTTAAGAATGTGAAATGTCAGAATAATAGTAGAGAGAATGATTTATTTCAGCTTTTATTTCTTTCATCACATTCCCAGTGGGTCAGAAGTTTACATACACTCAATTAGTATTTGGTAGCATTGCCTTTAAATTGTTTAACTTGGGTCAAACGTTTCGGGTAGCCTTCCACAAGCTTCCCACAATAAGTTGGGTGAATTTTGGCCCATTCCTCCTGACAGAGCTGGTGTAACTGAGTCAGGTTTGTAGGCCTCCTTGTTCGCACACACTTTTTCAGTTCTGGCACAAATTTTCTATAGGATTGATGTCAGGGCTTTGTGATGGCCACTCCAATACCTTGACTTTGTTGTCCTTAAGCCATTTTGCCACAACTTTGGAAGTATGCTTGGGGTTATGTCCATTTGGAAGACCCATTTGCGACCAAGCTTTAACTTCCTGACTGGTGTCTTGAGATGTTGCTTCAATATATCCACATAATTTTCCAGTCTCATGATGCCATCTATTTTGTGAAGTGCACCAGTCCCTCTTGCAGCAAAGCACCCCCACAACATGATGCTGCCACCCCCATGCTTCACGGTTGGGATGGTGTTCTTCGGCTTGCAAGCAGTTCTATTTCTGTTTCATCAGACCAGAGGACATTTCTCCAAAAATTACAATCTTTGTCCCCATGTGCAGTTGCAAACAGTAGTCTGGCTTTTTTATGGCGGTTTTGGAGCAGTGGCTTCTTCCTTGCTGAGTGGCCTTTCAGGGTGTGTCAATATAGGACTCGTTTTACTCTGGATATAGATACTTTTGTACCTGTTTCCTCCAGCATCTACACAAGGTCCTTTGCTGTTGTTCTGGGATTGATTTGCACTTTTCGCAGCAAAGTACATTCATCTCTAGGAGACAGAATACGTCTCCTTCCTGAACGGTATGACGGTTGCGTGGTCCCATGGTGTTTATACTTGCGTACCATTGTTTGTACAGATACACGTGGTACCTGCAGGCATTTGGAAATTGCTCCCAAGAATGAACCAGAGCTGTGGAGGTCTACAATTGTTTTCTGAGGTCTTGGCTGATTTCTTTTGATTTTCCTAAGAAGTCAAGCAAAGAGGCACTGAGTTTGAAGGTAGGCCTTGAAATACATCCACAGGTACACCTCCAATTGACTCAAATTATGTCAATTAGCCTATCAGAAGCTTCTAAAACCATGACATCATTTTGGGGAATTTTCTTAGTGTATGTAAACTTATGACCCACTGGAATTGTGATTAAGTGAAAAATCTGTCTGTAAACAGTTGTTGGAAAAATTAGTTGTGTCATGCACAAAGTAGATGTCCTAACCGACTTTCCAAAATATAGTTTGTTAACAAGAAATTTGTGGAGTGGTTGAAAAACAAGTTTTAATGACTCCAACTTAAGTATATCTAAACTTCCGACTCAAAAGTTTGGACACACTTACTCATTCAAGGGGTTTTCTTTATTTTTACTAATTTCTACATTGTAGAATAATAGTGAAGACATGAAAACTATGAAATACCATATATGGAATCATGTACTGTACTAACCAAAAAAGTGTTAAACTAATCAAAATATAGTTTATGTTTTAGATTCTTCAAAGTAGCCACCCTTTGCCATGATGACAGATTTGCACACTCTTGGCATTCTCTCAATCAGCTTTACCTGGAATGCTTTTTCAACTTGAAGGAGTTCCCACATATGCTGAGCACTTGTTGGCTGCTTTTCCTTCACTCTGCGGTAGCCATGCTGGTTAGATGTGGCTTGAATTCTAAATAAATCACTGACAGTGTCACCAGAAAAGCACCCCCACACCATCACACCTCCTCCTCCATGCTTCACAGTGGGAACCACACATGCAGAGATCATCCATTCACCTACTCTTCATCTCAATAAGACACAGCGGTTGGAACCAAACGTTTCTAATTTGGACTCATCAGACCAAAGGACAGATTTCCACCGGTCAAATGTCTATTGCTTGTGTTTCTTGGCCCAAGAAAGTCTCTTCTTCTTATTGGTGTCCTTTAGTAGGGGTTTCTTTGCAGAAATTAGATCATGAAGGCCTGATTCACACAGACTCCTCTGAATAGTTGATGTTGAGATGTGTCTGTTACTTGAACTCTGTGAAGCATTTATTTGGGCTGCAATTTCTGAGGCTGGTAACTCTAATGAACTTATCCTCTTATTCCTTTCCTGTGGCGGTCCTCATGAGAGCCAGTTTCATCATAGCGCTTGATGGTTTTTGTGACTGCACTTGAAGAAACTTTCACAGTTCTTGAAATTTTCCGGATTGATAGACCTTCATGTCTTAAAGTCATTTCCCTTTGCTTATTTGAGCTGTTCTTGCCATAATATGGACTTGGTCTTTTACCAAATATGGCTATCTTCTGTATACCACCCCTACCTTGTCACAACACAACTGATTTACTCAAACGCATTAAGAAGGAAAGGAAATTTAACAAGGCACACCTGTTAATTGAATTGCATTCCAGGTGACTACCTCATGAAGCTGGTTGAGAGAATGTCAAGAGTGTGCAAAGCTGTCATCAAGGCAAAGGGTGGCTATATTTGTATTTGAAACATATTTGTATTTGTTTAACACTTTTTTGGTTACTACATGATTCCATATGTGTTCTTTCATAGTTGTGGTGTCTTCACTATTATTCTGCAATGTAGAAAATAGTAAAAATCAAGAAAAACCCTTGAATGAGTAGGTGTGTCCAAACTTTTGAATGGTACTACTGTATATATACAGTTGAAGTTGGAAGTCTACATTCACTTAGGTTGGAGTCATTCAACTGTATATATGTATATATATATATACAATTTCGTACTTTATACAGTAGCTATACAAAAATATCATATTTGAATTATCAAATCAACATTTTATTTGTCACATGCGCCAAATACAAATACTAACCGTGAAATGCTTACCTACAAGCCCTTAACCAACAATGCAGTTTTAAGAAAACAGAGTTAAGAAACTATTTACTAAATAAAGTTTAAAAAAACAAACAATAATGAGGTTATATACAGGGGGTATGTGTGGGTGTACAGGTTAGTCGAGGTAATTTGTACAAGGGGGGGTCAATGCAAAATTTTGGGTGGCCATTTGATTAATTGTTCAGCAGTCTTATAGCTTGGGAGTTGAAGCTGTTAAGGAGCCTTTTTTTTACCTAGAATAGACTGGACATGTGATAGTCCTCCATACGAGAGGTAAAGTTGCAGTAGAGTTGACATGCTGAGTTCCACAGTGCAAGGCTGAGACAGAGGCCCGCGTTACCAGCAGATGGTGCCAACGTGGCATAGACTGGCACAGTGAAGCCTGGCGGCGATAGGGGCATCTGATCTTCACTCACTGGGTTTACCATGCAGCCTCTGTTCTCTGTGTGAAACACAATACCTTATACAGTCATCTACATTACACTTACACACCCGTGCCTGCAGAAAGTCAATGTATGTGGGGGGTAGGCCTGGAAAAATCAGGTTTGTAATGTGCTCTAGTGTTTAATGTTCCATACAGTTAACAGTATGCAGGCACATATAGATTGTACATTCATAATTGAATTCATGTTCATTTGGAAATGATCACAATATTTCTAAGTTGTTTTGAGCGGCAGACATTAAATGGATTTGGAATGGCACTTTGCATGAGTTGATGCTGAGGCATTACAAGCTCCAATAATGAATATGTTTGTACATTGTTGCAATCATTTGAAAAGGTCAAGAGTTTACAGAAATTGATACCATATTGGAGTTCCACATGATCAACAGAGATTTCAACATAACAATGCCATTACAATAGAGTGAAATACGTGACATAAATAGGTAACATACAGAATATTTTTTTTCTCAAGAGAAATGGTAATGTCTTGTTTGAGTTGTGGTTGACATGTGGAATCATGTATGTTTGACTGATGAATTTGTGTGATGAATTTAAAAAAAAACACCACTTCACTTGGACATAACCCACACATAGGCTTAACTGGCCAGTCACCAAGATGGCAGTGAGTGGGCAACACTATTGAGTCCTTCCCACTACACAGGAACTGTATCAATCACTCAGAGAGACCCAAACGGAAGAGCTTAGCACATTTCTCCCTCTTCTTTTTCCGCTTTTCACAATAAACAAAAGGGGGATAGAACCAGAACCAGTGCACAGATCCAGGTCTCTAGGAGGGCCGGCAGTAATGGTGGTGTTGGTCTTGGCTACTTCCCCCATGGTCTGTTCTGTCTCCATTAACATTCTGAGGCTGTGCCACTCGGAGCACCAGGCTCTGAAAGAGAGCGCTTAGACTCTCTCTCTCTCTTTGACTAGGAGACAGCTAGGACAATAACTCTACTGTGTGACTTCCTACTCTCTGTATATTCAAACTCCCCCTACAAATATACACACTGCACCACCGCCATGAATGGACCCCACTGTTAACTAACCCTACAGTGAGTGGCCATGATTAAATATAGGCCTCTGTGTTATTTTTGATCATTTATTGGGCTTAATGAATGTGTTTAATGTCAATTCTAGAGCAGAGTCTCGCATTCAGATGACATAATACACATAAGTCGATCATCTAAATACACGGGCTCTATGCTTTCATGGAGAAATCAAAACCAGGACAAAACCTCAACTGAGGTTCAAACGGAATTTCCATCCGCTTCCGGGCCTACTTACTAATGAGCATTGATTACAGGATGCCACTAGATGCCGCACTCTTAGCAGCTCCTTTTCCCTTATGGGATGTAATACAGTAATTTCAATTAGAACAGTCGTGATAAAATAGCCTAAAACATAGCCCCTGTTGTTTTAGAAAATGGTATAGAAGAAAATATACATTTATTTTGATGTATTTCAGTGTCTTAAAAAATACCCTCTGAGAAAAAAAGATGATATGAATGAAATACATAAAATGTTGCATTTATAAGGACCACACGTTTTCTAGAAATTGATATATGTCACTTAATAGATCGAAATAATAGTGGAGATTTAGTTGAACTAGATATATTTAATACAAACACATGAAAATAATCTCAATAGACTATTTAATTAAAATATCTGAAAGGATGGTTACAATAAAACAATTACGAGGAGAAGTCAAATATTATTTACCATAAGTACAATATAGCCTTTAAAACGTATAGGCTACTATTGAAACCAAGGAAATCAGCACACACCATGTAAGTTGTAATATAGCCTATTAGGCTACAGTGGCATGCAAATATGCCTAGAAAAAAATTCCTTTAATAGAAAATTTAGAAAATTAGAGTAACAATTGTTACAGTATTTATGATACTATGATAGTGTGGTTTATAACCCTGTCTCTCCTACGAGGCACGCCTGGGTGACAATTAAACGATTCAAAATAATTATACAACTCTGAAGAGGAAAGTTGAATATCATTTCCACTAAAATATAATTTTAAATATTTTTGAAGAACTATCCCTATAAATCTCATATAATTTGACCTGTAAAATATTATAAATTACGTTCTGATGAGATCAAAACTGTAACTGATATATAATAGAGAAATACATAATGATTGAACTATAAAACCATATTTCCTTCTACGATGCTATGTCAATCCCTTTTGTTTCAAAGGGGCTGACATGAACAGTTGAAGTCACTTGTATCCGCAGCATAATTTGCAAGAAATGTGCTTGATCAAAATGTTTTATTGCCAGTTCGTTTGCCGAGGGCTGTGTACAAAAGGACTTAAAACTATACCATTGAAAAGCTATAAGCATCGTACTAGCATATGAAATGCATCACACAGTTAAAATAATGTCCTAATTTTGCCATGGACCAGATCAGGTAGGCTACAGACTACTGTAACTGGCAACCACACCCCTGAAGTATGGTCAGCACATTCTATTGGAAACTTATTAAAAAGTTACTTCATTACAGTAACTTTATTTTAGTGTTTTAAGAAGTTCTGCAACTACAACTGCTACAATAACACATGCATAAAATGATAAATAAGATAGTATAAACTCTATGAGATTTCTGATGTCACATCTAGAAACGCTGAAGCTCTGAAACTTCTGGAAATGTGTCAATGCTGAAACAATAAGCAACCCTCTCTGGACAGGAGCCTAATTCAAACGAGCCAAGAATAGAGAAACAATTTCGACGCCATCTATTCAGACATTTAAACCATGATTTTCTATAATAGCTCAAACTTTATCATATATCGTCGGTCTTTATAGCATTGTAAACAGTTGAGTTTTATCATATTGACACAGTTCAGTTAATTTCAATTGGAGATTAGAGTATTTCTCTGTCGGCCACGGGCTCTGTGAGTTAGTCCACTCAACATGCCTTGCTTAGCCTACCGATTTACTCTGTTCTCTAAACACTATTCAATAAGCCTTCAATATGTGGCCTCTCTATACGCGGATATATTTTCACCTGATCTGTAGGCTATTTATTATCGAGCATACCAAGGTTTTCTAATACATGCGTAAAGCTATAGACCTATACAGCAGTGTGCATTAAAGTGGTGGTTATTTATTGCCCAACAAAAAAGTTCAAAATACATTAGATATCTTATCGAATGTAACCTTCAGTGGAGCACTTGGGGATAAGTTAAGGGTATGGGACGTTATTCAGCCCATTCTTAGACTCAAAAAATCTATTTAGCTATATTGAGGAGGAGCACTTATTTTACAACACGATAACACCTATTGTTAACAGGGCTATGCCCACGAAGAATTCAAACATCATTCAAACATCATTAAATTAGAGAGCATTACTACATCATGTCTACACAGTACAGAGAACCACTCTACGCTCGTTTGTCAGAGTAGGCCTACTTGGCACCATGTATGAGGCCGACCACATGTTACTACGACCACGTCGAAGGGAACATTCAGAAAACACTTACAAGCTATGCATCATCAGTTGAGTGATCGAATTCGCCGTTGTTTCTCGCGTGCAATATATGGGTCGCTCTCCTTGGTCTTTAACCCTTTTAGGTTTTGTTGAAAAGTGTTTCATGTCTAGAATCTAATCGTGCTACCATCGTGCTTTAAGGAGTTAAATATGTTTCTGCCTTCGCTGTAACTAGGTCTATAGTTGGAGAAATGGTGGTTGTTAGAAAACAGTGGTAATTACTTAGCCACGACATGCCATGACATGCTCATACATGCGTGTAGTCACATTGTTCAGCACCTTGTACCCTGGACAGCGCCCAACTAGATTTGCTATGCATAGCAGGTCTCTCTCTCGCTCTCTCTGTTCAAAATTATATCGAACGTTATTTCATATAGCTTATCACACATATATCATGCAAGTACAATATGTAGCAAATTAGACAAGGGAGATTTCATTGCTGATAAAAATACAGTTGTATTTTTCTCAGCATCTTGAAAACCGAAACAGTGGCCTATGCTAGTAATAAGGATCGTAATACTAAAAGGACGAGCATGCGTCATAAAACAACAGAATACATACTTTGTGGAGGTGTTATAGATTACTATTTGCAAATAGGCTGCTTTTTTATAAATGACTTTATGCTGTCGTAATGATCAAAATGCTAGTTGGGAGCGTCATGGCCATGTGTCTATCCCTCTTGACAAAGAGAAGGCTTTTAAACCTGGACACTTGCCAAACGTCACACCTTCCCTCCTGCCCAGGGTGCATTAACAGTATAGCTGGCAGTGGTGAAGGAGTAATTATGTTTAACACTATGTAGTTAACGCTGTAGCAGCGGCAGTGAGAGCATTTATAAAATGAAATTACATAAAATAACATATATTTTAATAAAGCTATTTAAATACGAATTTATGTTGGGCACATTGCTTTGCGCGGAATCAGGGGCGGTGTCTTATCCGGATTAAATCATGTTTCATATCTAATGTAGGCCTATTCCATCTCAGCGACACATACTCTGTCATAAGTTTAACCTACTGGATGTGGCCAAAGTTGAACTCAATTTCCAATTAAGTACGAAAACATGTCCAACTCTATTTAGGCTTATTTAGTTTGTTGTTTTAAGACATTCTGATATGGGGCACATTTTTGCTATGCTTCACATGAGTACTTCACCATGTTCATGACTGATATATGACTGGCTAAAGCTATTGGCTATAATACGCACGGGCACCCTATCAATAATGATTTTTTTGAGATATGTCTCGAGAATATGATTTAATAAAAAAATGAAAAGGTTATCTTTTAAAAGTATTTTATAGGCTACACGTGCATCATTTGCTACTTTGCCAAAGGTCATTGCCAAAGTTCAAATAGGGCCAGTCCTTCAGCAACTTCAAACAGGGCGCTCTCCTTTCAGCTCTATACCACACCGAGCTTACATGCATCAAAAGTCATTGCCGAGATGCGTGCCTTCCTTCAGGTTCTCGTTCCACTACCACAAAACCATGTGTTTAATTGGACTACAAACTGCTGCAGACTGTAGAAATGCTTCCTCCCTCCTGAGGAGGTCGCTTTTGCTCCTCTCCACTGAAATGCGCATGTGTGTTTAGGATGCTTGCGTCGTTACTTTGTCGTCAAAATGCTGCTTGTGCTTTCATGTTGAGACAGAGATATTGTTCCTACCGAATGGGATTGTAATACTATTTCCAAAGAGTAAATAAAAATATGGATAACATTGTCAAATGTATCTCTTTCACTCCTGCACGCATGTACACACACACACACACACACACACACAAGAGCGGAGGAGGGAGGGAGGGAGAGACGTGTATTGCTCAGTCACTCCCCAGTTGTTCATTGTGCTTTGAGATTTTCAGGCATTTTGTCATCTTTTCATTTGCATTAACATGAACACTGATATAAAACAATCCTATGTGTAAAAATCTAGTTATACAATCTCTCAGTTATACAATTACGTTTGTACAGTTTGGGACTGTTCAGCAGGTTTAGTAAGCAATAATACGGACAACGAGGAGGATCATCATTGAGAAAGACGTTTAAATGTCTCTTCATCTACTGTCTATTAGGCCTATCTCCAGCGTTAAATGACCCTGCCCTTCCTCCTCTTCCTCTTCCTCCCAAGTCGTAATATCATGCATCCTCAGTGCACAACTCAATGGGGTGTGTGTGTGTGTGTGTGTGTGCATATGTGTGTGTGTGTGTACTTTCGGTGAGAGATAGGCATGAGTGTGTGTGTGCCAGTGGTTACGGTGGGCCATAATTTGCAACATATGTAAATAGTGTAGAATTATATCCAAGACAGGGTCATTCTCTGGCATGGTTCTTCATGCCAGAGTACAGTATCTTGCCTCAGAGAGGTTTCCTGTTTTTGTTGCCTTGATCTGAAAAGACTGAATAGTTGAGAAAACCATTCTAATTATATGGAGGCACAGCTTATTTAGGTGATGAAAAGGGACTTGTAGTGTCATAGCAGCCCCTTAAATCTGCCAAATAAGGAGCGGTAATGATGAGGTGAGAAGGAGTGAATGCCTAAAACAAACTATAGAGGAGCTCTACTAAAGCAGCCAGGGGCTTAAGATATATTAAATTACCATGATTAGGACTTTAGGCATGGTTCAAGCCTGTTTGAGAGGCTGGGGAGCCTGAAAGTGGTGCTATTCATGTCTGGGGAGCAGGGTCAATAGGTCGGTGAAGTTCACAGGACCTGTTTCTATTCTTATGCTAACACAGAATACAGGCCCTAATGCTCACTGGCTTGGAAGATATAAATGATTGGGCAATAATCCACGGCCCTCCGTTGCAGGGGGAGCTGGTCTATAGCTAATTGCGCTCTGCCTGCTCTCCATTCAGGAGACGGCCATAATGATGTCTCTGAAAGACTGGCCGTTTTCTCTGCTCTCCTCTTTTCCCACTTGCAGTTAGAGAGGTACACGATTGTGTTTTGATATCAGTGCACGGGGGCTCGGGCGTTTCTGAGTGCTAGTCTTGTACAGGAGACTCTTGGTTGAATTGAGTGTCTGGCTGCATACAGTGAGATGCTGTGTTCTGTTGACAATGACTGCTTACAGTCCATTCTGACGTTAGCTAGATGTTTTTCCATCCACATCTCATAATGATAGCCACAGAAAATATGTCTATTTTACAGTCCCATAAAGCGTTTTAGGGATGATAGAGTTTGAGCTGTTAGACTATATGTGCCATGTTTAGTCACCTCCCTACTCCCAAGGGCGGTTTAGTTGTTACTCCATCCAAGAATGCCTCTTAGAGTGTAGCAATGTAAATAGATTAAATGATGATGACGAGTATTTTGTTTATTTACATATCGTTACACGGAACATAAAAAAGGTTGTTTTGTTCTCCTACGGCAAGTCTGAAGATTCATTTCTCAGTGATGGTAAGTATGAGGACCCTCAATGCCTCCCGCTACAATAGGCCCTATCTATCTCCTTATGACAAGCAGAAAATCTGAGAAGAATAAATGAATGAATACAAATGAACGTGGAGTGCCATGTGACAGAACACCTGCAGTTAAGTTCCTGTGGCTGAGACTGAGTCTAGTCGGCTCGTCTGGGAGGCAGGGCTGTTTGACAAGCGTTTCTCACCTTTACACAACTAGTCTAGTTTAGGCTGGGCTGGGAGCATCATGGGAGTGGCTTCAGTTTACACTGTACACATAGAGAATGTATTTACATGATCATAGTAGTGAGGATTCTGTAAGAGACGGGATATCTAAAGTCCTGTGAAATGAATTGTACTTTTAGTCAGGGATAAATGGTTTCTTTTAAAGGTTAAAAACCCTTAAAATGCAATGGGAAATGTTATAGGAATTTTAAGTCTATTGTGCATTGAAAAACTGCAAGGTCAAGGTTACTGAGTATGGTTTTGAATATACTGTAATAAAAAAACGTATATGTAATCCTTTATTACCTAATAGGGGATATGGTTCTAAGCATATTTCAGTGTCTGTAATCGAACGATCACACTTTCAGTGTCACTATGAAAGAAATTCATGTCAGCTCATGTCAATGGAGTTCATTCCATTGGCCATTGGGGAATAGACGGACAAGCCACTTAAACTGCGGTCATCCCCTCTGACCCCTTGCTGCTCTAGAGGGCCCTGGAGAGACACTTAATAGCACTGACATCTAGGATTCTAACAGGTCCCTCTCTGAATCACATTCCAAGCATCGAAAGCCGTCATCCCATCATCAAACTCATATTTTCTATACACTGTATTGTTATATTGCATTGATGAAAGCTACATTTGACATCATTCCTGAATATGAAGTGCAGCCATTTTTCTAAGTACCTGCATTTCAACATAACTTTGCCCATTAGTGCCCCATGAACTGTCCGGTATTATAGAATGAAATGTAGAATTTAGGATAAAACTCTTTACATAAAAATACATATTATGAAAGGTTGAATTGATTTATAATAGATGGGTAGTTATAGATTCACTGGATGAATTGCACGGGAAGAAATAGAGAAGTATAAGGAATAACAATGTTAATTTGGTAAACTGTCTGCAATAGTTCATTGTCTATAAACTACGTAAACACTTCATAAATATACAAAGTATTTATAAACCTTTTAAAATAGTCATTTGTTTTCTTACTTGCCTATTATCTATTCCAAGTTTAGGGAATTACAATGTATTAAAACACCCCAGGTTTGTTGTGAGCAGGACATTATAACATGTTGATAAGCACGTGTCACTTTATTGGTCTTTGCCGGGTCAAGCTGTCCCTTTACAAGGCCAGGTCATAACCCTCTCTGGCTGGCGCATCCAACCATCCCTGTTTGGCGCTGGACTTGGAGATGGGATTGTCAGCAATATAGACTCCCACTCAGCTTACTGCTTGATCCCCTCCTGATACTAAAACACAATAAAGTGCACTTTTATGATCATTTCTGTCATTGTGTTTAAATTTCACCAAATTACATTCAAAGTGTCTTCTGAATGCTGTGGCTATTTGGGATAGCAAAATGTTAGCATTTTGGCAGAAAGTAATACAGATTCACCGACAAAAGAACGTGCTATAAACAATATTCTATTTGAACCCTAACCTCTATTTTACCTTATGCAAAGCAATCCATAAGCTTTTTATTGTAGGCTATTGTATCTGCAATTAAAGAAGTAAACTCAACTGACTAGAGTGTAAATTTAGTATACTGTTCACGTATAGCGTATCTGAAGCACTAATACATGGAGGCAAAATGTTACAAGTACGTATTCTTTTGAGATGTTCTACTGTAGGCACTCTAGAAATCTAAGCTAATAAACGAATAATAAAGATGTATCGACGTTCTATTATTACACCGTTATTATACCGTTAATTTGTATAGGCTAGATTTGAATGTTTAATTAAAAAGGTGTCAGAGATAGGTGGCCCATGACATCAAGCTAAGTAGCCAGCCTATCTATGGGCAAACGAACGCGACTTCAGATGGAATGGTCGAAAATAAAATAGAACTTTTGATAACCGTATTGGATCTATTTTCAATCAGAAATCCCTTGAGGTATTGAGGCATCAACTAAACGTTCGATTGGAGTGTGTTTCGGGCCAATCTATTTCCAAATGTCAGTGACCTATGCAAATGATTCCCAACGTGGACGCGACTAATAATGCAGAGAAGACATAGCCGTAAATTAGTTGTCAGATACATGATCTGCTTTACAGACTGGTTAAGCACTACACAAAATTAAATAATTATCTGCTTACCTTAATCACAGGCTTTATGAAAGCAATGATTCGTGATGTTTTTAAAATCTGCAATTCAGATGTAGGCCTAGCCTATTAATTTGGGTAAAATGTACTTGATTTTCAGATAATTTTTTTCTGCGGTCAATCCATGATGTAGCATCATTGAGGGGAAAGACGAGTTGCTTGTTTGGAGTCGACGAGTCTGTGCTATCCAGTCTGAAGTCAAATGGCGAGTGATTGGCGATGCTCTATAGAATTTAAAGAGCAATTAAATGTTCAAAACAACAACGCGGTAGTTAGCTCAAGGAGGGAAACTTCTGCAGGGGCATGTCTGTATCGCTACTTCTGCATCACTGTGTCTCAATCGGCTCTCTCAACTTCTAGACTTTCACTGTTTCTAACTTTTTTTTATTCACGTCTATTTTCTTTGCATGTTATTATGCCTTTGCACTTTAGATTTCGTCCAATCCATTAGCATGATTTCATTTCTCTCAGCGCATGCCTTATTATGTTCAATGTTTCTCAGCAATTACGTGTCATCTGTCACTCAAAATGCATAGGCACAAAATGTGTATGAAAGCAGTTACCGTCAAAGACCAGCAAACCTGAGAGCTTAGAATCCTTGGTAGGCTACTTTTTAAAATTTATTTTAGGCTACTTCAGAAGACTTCATGAGGAAGGTCTGTTTATGTCCAAACGGTTGTAGGCCTATATTCACATTTCAAAATAAGTTGATTGTTTGCGTAATATTCACACTCATCTGGTAAATAGAAGATCCAGACCAATCTACCATCAGCTTTCTATTGTCGTGTGCTTTCCAAGGTGCTGATACACATACTGTCTTTGAAAGCAACATACTGTAGTTCTCAGAGGCTGTGTCTCTAGGCTGCGTTTAGACAGGCAGCCCAATTCTGTTATTCACTAATTCGTCTTTTGACCAATCAGATAATCTCTGAAAAAGATCTGTGTGAAAAGATCCGATGTGATTGGTTAGAAAAAAATCAGAACTGGCCTGCCTGTCTAAATGCAGACATATTAACTTCAATATCAATAATTTCTGTATTTTCAATAAAAAACACTAGAAACACTACACTTTTAGACATCTGTTGTATTATTTATTTTGTATACACATTCAATTCAAACAGCACAGAAGTCATGACAAGTCAGAACTCAATTACAAAAACATGTTTTGTATGACGTTTGTGTACAAGTATGTGTCACTTTCTTTATTGCAGGTATGTTCAAAACTGTCTATGTCTCTGAATAAGTATAATAATAATAATAATCAGGCAATGAGACGGCTATTAATCTGACTGCTTCAATACTGTATCCAACACATTTCATGTAGAACATTCCCTGATCACTATGAACACATGCAGATAATATTTGTAATAGGAAAAATTCAGCATTTGATGGATATACAGTAAATGGATGGAATCTTCACCAAACAATGTCTTCCTTTTCACTGTGACAGTCAAACATTAAATAACATTTGCAATACAGCCAGAGGGTGAGTCATTCACATTTATTTGCATAGAGTAGTCAGTTCTATTCATAAAGTAACTAATTGCACATGACAGAGGATAGACATCCAGACAGCTTCTCTTGTAAACAGCCCACACATTAGGGCACTGTAGTGCTTCTCTGAATCACAGTACACTCCAGAGTACTCTAAAGAGTACAATAGGGACCAAACCACACACACACACACGCACCCACACACACACACACACAAACACACACGTCCTTAAATTTTAGGAATTAACACATGTTGATCACATCCCTTTTGATTTAACATCCTACACACATTGTTTTACATTTTGCTGTAATGTTAAAAGTTATGTTGAAACTATACACTCTCAGCTGGGGGACATTGATTACCCAAGTGCAATATATATCTGCAGATAATCCGTGTGCAACTTCTGCAAACAATGTCTTCAAATAACTCCAAACATTGTCCTTACAGTAAATCTGTCCAAGCATTGTCTATTAACTTTAGGGGGGATTCTTCAGTGCCCTCATTTCTCAATGTTTGACTGGAGAGGATGCCAATGAGGAAGGCCTTTCGTGACATCCTGGCATCTGACATGCTATTCCCACTGGTGCTTCTAGACTGACTGCCAGGGCTCAGGGCTCAGGGCCCAGTGCTCAGGGCCCAGGGCTCAGGGCTGATGGAATAGGCTTCCTCAGGAGGTTGTCAACACCAGCAGGACCTGGAGGCACAGAGATCAGAAACAACATGTAAGTCACCCACGTCACATTGCTAAACACAAGAACACAGGACAAACGTATTGGCTAACTGTAAACAGTGAGCAGTATCTGTTTTAGGTCACAGTAAGATGGAGGGATGACAATGATCTTGGCCTTGATGCTTGATGGAATCTAGTTTGGGAGCAGAGAATGTGTCAGTCAGTGAATGATTGGTTAAAAAATAAATGTGGATGTACAGTCTTCCATCTATTTCTACATTGGGTTATTCAAAACACATTAACACCAGTTTTTGTACTTGGAGTACACCAATAGAAATGTTATGAATAATAAGGACAATTGTGTTACATTATGTGCAAAGCAATTCCAGACTGGACAGAAACAGAAAAGGGACATATATTTTACCAATACAAATAATCATTGTGAATTCATGTGGGATATTGAAGTTTTCTGATAACTGTGTTTATTGCTTCATCCTTAACTGTCATCAACTTAACTAATACAAATCTAGCAGTCTCTCATCAAGTTTTGAATTACACAGGGGCAGTCTACCCGCACCATTACCAATTTCACCAAATTATATATAGAGAGGTTTCTGGACAATTTAATCCCACCGGGGGACTTGGCCAGTCCCTTTCTCTGTCAATTTTCCACCCTCTCCCTTATTCAAGCCTATTTTTTTCTCTGCTTCCACAATGCGGGATCTCTCCCTCTTTCTTTTTTATGTTCTCTCATATCTTTTTTTCTCTGCGCCCCCCCCCCCCCCAAACCCTCAGACAGCATGCAGCTTATGCAAATCATCAGCCTTTTATGCTCAATACTCGTCCTCAGACCTGAATGAGACCTCAACAAAACACACACACACACTCAGGTTCATTTAAAATGTCCAAATACACATAGCCCCCAGTGTTCTCACTCAGTCTTTAGCGCCATTCTAGGCCATTTGAATTTGAAAGCCCCAACCTGACTGGATGAGCTCCCAGTTAGTAGGGTAGGCAGAGGCAGACAGATGAGAGGGTCCTGCTTCTACTGTTCCAGAGAGGGAGGGATGCATAGGAGAGAAAGATGGGATAGGAGAAAGATGGAGGGAGAGTGAAGGAGACAGAGAGGTAAGGAGTGAGTGATGGAGAGAGGGGAGTCTGATGATTATAAAATGTTCTCTGTGTTACTGTGTTCCCAGGCTCTGGGCTGTGTGCTAGGGGACAGGAGGGGGACGGGAGGGGGACAAGAGGGGACCAGAGTGTCCCCCCACTCTGGTCCCCTCTTGTCCCACTCCCGTCCCCCTCCTGTCCCCTAGCCCAGCTGTAAGGGGGACCTAAGGGACTTCTCACACACTTTCTGACAGGCTGTCCCTTTCACCAGCATATTGCTGGGCCCGCCAGGCCTGCTACCATAACAACGCCGCAGCCCCTCTGTCATAGTAACGCCACGGAAAGCCACAGAACACTGGGCTCCTCCAGCCTGCCTTGGACACGACCATCAGGGGAGAGGAT
Source organism: Hucho hucho (assembly GCA_003317085.1). NCBI lineage: Eukaryota > Metazoa > Chordata > Actinopteri > Salmoniformes > Salmonidae > Hucho > Hucho hucho. Next base: position 1,188,192 of record QNTS01000135.1, on the reverse strand, counting down.
GGGGGGGGGGGTTGACAAAAGTAGATGAAGAAGTACTGAATGTGAATCAGAGTCTAGACATTCCCACCGCTGTGAACTTGAACTTGACAGACAGCCTGAAATGTTCACAGGCCGTGTGATTGATGGGCAGATAGAGAGATACAAGCAGTACAATGGAGGTGAAGACTATCTAGTGATACATTTCCTTAATAGTTTTCTAAATGATCCCACAATACATGGATACAAAATGCCTGTCTAACATTTATGTTGAAGTGGTCATAAAACTTGCTTGGTTGACCAATTGGTTGCCCGCAGTTGGTGAATACACCATAGCCTTTAGCTAGGGCTGTTATGGCCGCTGTCTCCAAACTAATGCCTGTAAGCTGAGGCAGGCCCATGTCTGGGGGTCCAGACTGTTTATGGCCACTGGGCCATGGGAAGAAAATAGATGTGAAAGGTCCCCTGTTGCCGTTACAAAGCTGAGAACAACCCTTGGCGGGATAATCACGTTTATCCCCAGATTAAGACGAGCTCGCAGCTGAGGTATCCTCACAGGGGGAGAGGAGAGGGAGTGTAAAACATACAATCTTTAAACAAAGCTGTCACGATCTTCAAAGACAGACCAAGGCGCAGCGTTCCGGGTTGAGTAAAACATATTTATTCAGTTAAACTCACAAAACAAAAGGAAGAACACAACGATCGTGACTCAACGTGTAGCGCACAACAGCAACTAACACACTGAACATAAACAATATCCCACACACAGGTGGGGGACTAAACAACCTAAATAGGATTCCCAATTAGAGAACACGACTAACAGCTGCCTCTAATTGGGAACCCAAACCAACCAACATAGAAATTATAACATAGAACAAACACACCCCTGGTCACGTCCTGACCAAAACCACCATAGAGCAGCCAAAAGGGCTAGGACGTGACAGCACCCCCCCCCAAAGGCGCGGACTCCGACCGCGCCCAAAAGTCACTGGGAGGGGTCTCTCGGGTGGGTCCTCGCCTTTGGCGGCGGCTCCGGTGCAGGCCGTACCGTCCCGAGAAGACGCACTGGAGGCCCGGTACGTGGAGCCAGAACAGTACGTACCAGGCTGGGACGCCATCTTAGAGGCCTGGTGCGTGGAGCAGGGACAGGACGTGCCGGTCTCTCGATGCGCACAAGGGACCTGATGCGTGGAGCGGGAACAGGCCGTGCCGGGCTCTGCAGACGCACAGGGAGCCTGGTGCGTGGAGCAGGGACAGGACGTGCCGGTCTCTCGATGCGCACAGGGGACCTGATGCGTGGAGCAGGGACAGGACGTGCCGGGCTCTGCAGACGCACAGGGAGCCTGGTGCGTGGAGCAGGGACAGGACGTGCCGGGCTCTCGATGCGCACAGGGGACCTGATGCGTGGAGCAGGGACAGGACGTGCCGGGCTCTCGATGCGCACAGGGGACCTGATGCGTGGAGCAGGGACAGGACGTGCCGGGCTCTCGATGCGCACAGGGGACCTGATGCGTGGAGCAGGGACAGGACGTGCCGGGCTCTCGATGCGCACAGGGGACCTGATGCGTGGAGCAGGGACAGGACGTGCCGGGCTCTCGATGCGCACAGGGGACCTGATGCGTGGAGCAGGGACAGGACGTGCCGGGCTCTCGATGCGCACAGGGGACCTGATGCGTGGAG